>NW_004624870.1:4789356-4835677 GCF_000247695.1 Heterocephalus glaber
AATGAAAAAAAAAAAATAGAACTAACACTGTGGGATTGATCTCTAGTTATCCAGTGTTTGAACCAGTGCAGCGTGGTTCTTGCCCAGTTGCCCCTCCCCAGATTCTCTATGTGACAGGGTGGCTCTCACCAGTTGGCAGCTGAGCTGTGGTGTTTTATGACTGAAGACCTTCATGGCCTTGGAGAATAAAGACTCACCTACCCATCCTTCATTTAAGGAGTATAGAAAGAGTAGAGGTGTAACAACATGAGGAAGAATTTTAGAGTCTAGATTCTTCGAAAAAATCAAGAAGCTACCTTAGCCCAACTCTTGGATGACCAGAGCCTACAATGAGAATAGGGGAATTTTCTATAAAAGGGACATTTAAAAATAATCTGTTCTAGGTGACAGAGTCCTTTCTTAGGGTGGGCTGACATAAATAGCTGATTTTACACTTCTCTGCTGATTCAGCCTGAGCTGACCTAAATCTGTCTAAGCAATTATTTTGTGCTTGTTAGGTGAATTTATTACTGTGTACATCAAAGTCTACATTTTCACTGCCTTTATTCTCTAGGTCATATTTTTTTGTTTTCTTTTTGTACACTTTTCATCATGGAAAGTAACAAATTTATGCAAAAATAAAAACACATTAAACAGATTTTTACTCCTACTTTTCACCTCTCAGGTTTTCAAGTGTTGATTTATTTTGTTTGGATCCTTTCTTCTTTTTCTTTTTTTTTTGTTTTTGTTTTTTGGTACTCGGGATCGAACTCAGGACCTTGCGCTTGTGAGGCAAGAAGTGGAACCACTGAGCTAAATCCCTGGCCCTAGATCCTTTCTTTAATCTCCCCATAGGTCATAAACTTGTAAAAAGAAGGGAATTAGTACTGTTCATTAGTGCTCAAATTTTATTGCCGTTCTCATTAAGTTCTAAACTTTTTGGAGCACTCTCATTTTTGTCAGCAGTATAGCGCCTGTATTTTAGAAAGCATGTTTTCCTCATTTTCCAATGAAGTCATAGAGGTGGAGGCAGCCACACTTCCCTAGGGTGATGCAACTGCAAAGCCAAGACTGAATGCTTAGACTCTGACTCTGATTTGTTTTTATTTCCATTTGAAAGTCTTATTGCACACAGTATTCTGTGTCCTGAGGATGCCAAGGAATATCTGACTTTAATGAGCTAAGAAAGCATCTGTGAATGATACTGCAAACATTTTTTAAAGTGTTGATATGAGGGACAAGGAATAAGGAAAGAATTTAAGCTAGTGGTGTAATCCCAGCACTTGGGAGGCTGAGGCAGGAAGATCACTACAGGTTCAAGGCCAGCCTAAACTACATAGTCAGACCCTGTCTCAAAAAAAAAGTTTAACACTTATTTATTTATTTATTTAGGTACCGGGGATCGAACTCAGGACCTTGCACTTGCAAGGCAGGCGCAGTGCCACTGAGCTAAATCCCTGGCCCTTTAACATTTATTTTTAAAGACTATAATACATTACATAAATAAATATAAAAGAGGGGTCAAGGTCCCAAGTTCGATCTGTGGTACCAAAAAATAAATAAATAAATATAAAAGAAAAGAAAACTTACATTTCATCTCAGACCATGAACTCCTTTAGGTGACTTGTTCATTTCAGTCTCCAGAGCTTAGCTTGGAACCTGCCTGCCTTGGTACCTGGCACCTATGCAGTAGCTTCTCAGCAAAATGTTACTGAATGCATTCTTTAGATGGTTCAGGTTGTTTGTTCTGGCGATTCTATTTATAAAATGTATTTTTCCATGGAAGTAGTAGAAATGATGACTGCTAGTGGTTGTCAATTCCCACTTGACTAGGTATCCATAGCCCAAGATGGTCTGGAAATTGCAAACCCCTCACAGGGCCGCTGTTCTTTCCTCAGGTGAACACACCAACCAAAACCTATGGCATGGGCAAAGGCCGGGCCGCCGATCTGAAGTACATCGAAGCTTGTGCTAGACGCATTGTGCAAAACTCAAATGGGTACAAAATTGTGACTGAGAAAAGCACAGTTCCGGTGCGGGCAGCAGAAAGTATTCGTCGCATATTTGACGCAAACACAAAACCCAACTTGAATTTGCAGGTATGAAATTATGAGACATTACAGTCTGGCTCTTCTTATGTAAATATTGACACCTTCAAGTTCCCTTAGTTAATTCTAACTTCGCACTTGCCTTGCACTGGCATTCTAGGTGCTGTCCAACCCTGAGTTCTTGGCAGAGGGGACGGCCATCAAGGACCTGAAGAACCCAGACCGAGTCCTGATCGGAGGGGACGAGACGCCCGAGGGCCAGAAAGCCGTGCAAGCCCTGTGTGCTGTGTATGAGCACTGGGTTCCCAGAGAAAAGATCCTCACCACTAATACTTGGTCTTCAGAACTTTCCAAACTGGTAAGTCCATAATTTCAGCTCTCCATTAAATTTGTTGTTATTTGAGACAGGGTCCCACTGTGCTGTCCAGGCTGGCCTTGAACTCACTGTGTAGCCCTAGCTGGCCTTGAACTCAGTGGTCCTTCTGATTCAGCCTCCCAGGTACTGGAATTACAGGCATACACTGCCATACCCAGCCTCATAATTTTGTTTTTTGTCTCCCTTTCTCTGCTTTTAACCTTCTCTTAGTCATCTATCTTCCTAAATTAAAATATATTCACTTACCAGACCATCCATTATCTCCACCAGTATCAACTCAATATTGAAATATAAAAATGATGTACAAAATTGCTATTTTAGCTCATCATACTTCTCTCTCTCTTTTTTTAAAAGGCAGCAAATGCTTTCCTTGCCCAGAGAATCAGCAGTATTAACTCCATAAGTGCCCTGTGTGAAGCAACCGGAGCGGATGTGGAAGAGGTTGCAACAGCCATTGGAATGGACCAGAGAATTGGAAATAAGTTCCTGAAAGCCAGTGTTGGTAAATAGATGTTCTCTCTACATGGAGTGGCTTCATTTAGCTGGGTCCCTAACTTTGAAGAAGTCTTTTGTTCACTTATCTTTAAGAAAACAAAAACAACAAGATTTGATCCCCAGTACCAAAAACAAACAAACCAAACCAAAAATAACAAGAAAGATTGTTATGCCTGTGTCCTTCATTCTATCAGGGATGAAATGAGGCAGTAATCTTTTTTTTTTGGTACAGGAAATTGAACTCAGGACCTTGTGCTTGCCAGGCAGGTGCAGTGCCACTGAGTTACATCCCCAGGCCTAGAAATCCCTTCTGTTGTTCAATGATGACTGGTTGATCAGTAGATTAATGTAGCTCAGTTTCAGAGGAGAAAAATGGTGTTTTCACTATTATTGGCGTAAACATTCAGTATTTTGGGAAACCATGTAGGAAGTAATTCAAGTTAACAACTTGTTTAAGCAAATAGGAAATAAACTTCCTATTGTTTGTTTTCCTACTAATATTTTATTGGCGAAATGCAGTCAGTTCTCCTTATGGAGTGATTCTGTATTTGTGGATCTGCCTACCTGCTAAAACTTACTGATACCTCAGAGTGGTGAAATATCTGTCCCAGACATGCCTCTGAGCCAGCTGTGTTTGAACAAGGCGTTGCTTTGCCTTGGTGCGCTGGCTCATACTGTAACCAAAGGTCCTTCCTGTGACCTGTTTAGTGCCATGTTTTTATGCTTTCATGCCTTTTGGTATGGACTTTTCTATTCAAAATGGCCCCAAGTGGAGAGCAGTCCTTGTGTCAGGGAGAAAATATGTGTCTAAGACGAGCTTCATTTGGGGGTGAGTTATAGAACTGCTAGCCACAACTTTAATTTTAGTGAACCAGTAATTATGCTAGCTAAAATGTATTTAAGCAGAAGCACATGTAAAACAAGTTTATGTGTTCCTCTCTTGACCATAATGTCGTGAGCAGAAACTTGCAGAATCTAACCCATGTTTTGCCTGGGATCAGTGCTTCAGTATTTGTGGATTCGGTGTCTGGGGTGACTTATAGAACATAGCTTCCACAGATCATGAAAACTGTGATTTTGGATATAAGTTAGTAAAATGGTATACTATTTGGTAGAATATTTTGTAGATTGGGCCAGAGGCAGACTTGCCAGTGTTTCTAGAGCTGTGTGTCATTTCCCAATACTGGATTCCCTGGCCTTTTATAGCCTACTCTTTTGAACTTCTTTTTATTTCTTATTTTTTTTGGTACCAGGGATCGAACTGGGTCCTTGCACTTGCGCAGCAGGCGGCAAAACCACTGAGCTAAATCCCTGGCCCAAGCCTACTCTTTTTGATGTTTGCTTCTAGTTATAATTTCAAAAAAGTACACTGAAGTCATATTATGCATCAGGTTATATACCAGCATTTTATATCTCTCATTTTCTCTTTATAACCTGATAAGGAAGTACTGTTATGTCCTTTTTTGAAGATAATTGAAATATTTACTCTCTGGCCCTTTACCATAAAAATTTGCTAAATGGTAGAGTAAGAGATGTAGGGCACTCATACCAATGAATAAGGAAAAAAAAAAGAAAACAGTCAGGTGTGGTGGCACACTCCTATAATCCCAGCATTAAAGAGGCTGAGGCAGGATCACCACAAGTTTGAGGCCAGCCTGGGCTACATAGTGAGTTCAAGGCCAGCCTGAACTACATAGTGAGACCTTGTCTCAAAAAACCAAAAAAACTGAAGTCAAAATATAGTCTTAATGAAACTTTTGTTAGCGAATCATTGGTAAATCATTTAAAGAGTTGATTAAAGTTGGCTATAAATTTCACATAATTTGTAAACCCACGTTTATTATTTAAATCTTAGTATAGTATAGGCTGCCTGATATACATGTGTAAAACTTGTCACATGATTCAGTTTTTGGTTCTTATATGAAAATGTTGTTTTTCTTCCCCCAGGTTTTGGTGGGAGCTGCTTCCAAAAAGATGTTCTGAATTTGGTTTATCTCTGTGAGGCTCTGAATTTGCCTGAAGTAGCTCGTTATTGGCAGCAGGTATTAATCTTTATAGTCAATAACAGCTGATTAGATTATAATTAAATCATGTCATCTATGCAAAATGTTTTGTTTGTTTGTTTTTGCAGTACTGGGGATTGAACTCAGGACCTTGTACTTGCAAGGCTGGTGCAGTACCACTGAGCTAAATCCCTGGGCCCTTGAAAATGTTTTTTTTTTTTTGGTACTGAGGATTGAACTCGGGTTCTTTTTTTTTTTTTTTGGTACTGGGGGATTGAACTCGGGACCTTGCGCTTGCAAGGCAGGCGGTAGAACCACTGAGCTAAATCCCCGGCCCCCGAACTCGGGTTCTTGTACTTGTGAGGCAGGCAGGCAAACCACTGAGCTAAATCCCCGGCCCCTGCAAAATGTTTTTGAAGGAATTCATTCCAGGAATTCAGTGTTTACTTGTTTATTTATTGGGCACCTGTGCTTTTAGACATTTTTGCTGATCAACTGGAGTGGAAATTTCTGATCAACCAGTATTTATTCTAGTTTTATAACTAAATTTGTTCCCAGAGTAAACTGAGAGCTAATATTATTCTTTGTTGTTGTTTTTTTGCTAATATTATTGTTTATAATTCTTCTCTACCTGAAAGGTATAAAATCAAGGAAGAGCCCGTGCTATAATACTTTCAGGTGGTTTGGATCTGTTGATACTTTTTTTGTCCCTTTCAGATTCTCAGAGTGAACATGTCTTGAATACTTACCCTGTCCTGCTAACTTTGGGGCACCTGATACAATATCTCATTTTGTCTTCATCACTAATATTATCCCATTTATATATGTATGGGTGGATGTCAATAGGTTTTTTTTTTTTTGGTACTGGGGTTCGAACTCAGGACCTGCTTGCGAGGCAGGTGGCAGCACCACTGAGCTAAATCCCTGGCCCAGATGTTATGTTTTTTTTTGAGGGAGAGCCTCACTGTGTTATTCAGGCTGACCTTGAACTTACCATGTAGCCCAGACTGGCCTGGGACTAGTGTCAATCCTCCTGCTTCAGCCTCCCCGGTGCTGGGATTACACATGTGCACCACCGTGCCTGGCACCCCCTCCCCCATTTTTAGATAATGGAATTGACAGAGATTTTAAGTAATTTTCAAATGTTCTAGCTAGTATATTTGTCCATCCCAAATATTTTCCTGAGTGTATAATTTCAGATTTCAGCAGTAGATATAGGAAGGAATCTAAGGAAAGTTCACTTTTTAGAGAAACACTTTGTGTCATTTCACTCAATCCATCAGGTGGCTTTATCTCACCATTCATTGTGTGCAAAATGCAGCAATGAGTGAAGTCTTGGTTTTCTAATACTTTGGGGCCATTTCCTGGGCTTTCAAGGTTGAAATTGGTATAGAGCCTGAAAAATAGTCTCTTCCTGTACATTCGTACTATCACCAACCTAAATTTAACAGATTGAAGACTCTTGATCAGAGACTCTTACTTAGTTAAAAACCATGTCAGTTATTTAAATATCTGTATTGCAGTTTGTCCAGAGGTGGCTGTAACTTGGCATGCTGTTTGACTGTTACCTGGCTGTTTTCTTGTTAAATTTTATCAGTCCATGTGCGCAGTACACAATGATTACACTCAATGTGGGGAATTGGCACATGTATATAACACATCCTCATTCTTTTTTTGTGTGAGGCGGGTGGTAGCACCACTGAGCTAAATCCCCAGCCTCCATCTTCTTCTTCTTTTTTTTTTTTTTTGGTACCGGGAATCGAACTCGGGACCTTGCACTTTCCAGGCAAGCGCCGGAACCACTGAGCTAAATCCCCAGCACCCCATCTTCTTCTTTTGATGGCTCCTTCCTCTTGCCCATTTTCTTCTCACACTGAATTTGGTGATGGGCAATGTAAGCAGATTCGAAACACAGACCTGAGTGCTGATGGCCTTCTGTCCCCAGGGTTTGGAGAAGTCAGCTAAACAGTGCCATTTCCCCCGTGCCCTTCTTAGCTGGCTTTAGCACTGAGTCTCAGAGTTAAAGCATAGCTGTGCACTCTATCTGTGCATTCACCTCAAGCCAACACATACAGACCAAGCCAATGAAAATAAAAGTTTTCAGGAAGGAGATGGGTGTTTTTCCAGTTTTTATTTAAACTCTGAGTAATATGTGTCAGAGGCTGTGTTTCTGTTAACGGGCATCCCGCAATGTGTGTGAATTTCAGGTCATAGATATGAATGACTACCAGAGGAGGAGGTTTGCATCTCGGATCATAGACAGCCTGTTCAACACTGTGACTGATAAGAAGATAGCGATCCTGGGCTTTGCATTCAAAAAGGACACTGGTGATACAAGGTATCAGCTCTTTCAAGTATTTCAAACCTCTTGTTATTGTGACCTCTTGACTGTGGATGTGTGTGTGAGACCCATGTGTGTCTGTCTATATTTGTATATACAGTATAAAGAATAAAAATAGCCGCATTCTCACTCTGCTTCATAGGCTCTTACCTGCATCTTCAGTTCCCATGTTTTAGGGTATAATGGCATCAAAAGCAACACTGATGTGTTTTCCTACAGAGAATCCTCCAGTATCTACATCAGCAAATACCTGATGGATGAAGGTGCACACCTCCATATATATGATCCGAAAGTACCCAGGGAACAAATTGTTGTGGATCTCTCCCATCCAGGGGTTTCACAGGATGACCAAGGTAAGGCATTGAGTCTCATGAATCATCTTCCTTACAGATCCCAAAACTTGTTTTCCTGAAACTTTTTTTGTTGTTGTTGTTTGCTCTGGGGATCGAACTCGGGACCTGGTGCTTTCGAGGCAGACAGCGGAACCACTGAGCTGAATCCCCTGCTAGAAACCTTTGGTTGTAATATTTTTAACCTGTATCTCATTGATGTGCTCTCTATTCAGCCTCAGTTTTCTAAAATTAAACTCAGGCATTGTATCTTCACCTTTGAAGTGATCAGCTGAGGGTTGGGCCAATAAAGGTTTCTAACTCCTTTCTGGCATTTGTGCTGCTCTTGGTGTAGTGACTCAACTTGTGACCATTTCCAAGGATCCCTATGAAGCATGTGATGGAGCCCATGCCGTTGTCATTTGCACGGAGTGGGACATGTTTAAGGTGAGTCAATAGAAGTGTGACTGAGGAGGGTGCTGGGGCATCGTGTGTGAGCAGGAGTGTGTGCTCATGCTCTGATCACCATGTGGTGTCTTCACAGGAGCTGGACTATGAACGCATTCACAAAAAGATGCTCAAGCCAGCCTTTATCTTTGACGGGCGGCGTGTCCTGGACGGGCTCCACAGTGAGCTGCAGACCATTGGCTTCCAGGTGCTCAGGATTCTGGACTCTCTTGTTGGCTCGTTTTCTTTTTAAACCCATTGTGTGGGTTTCACAGTTCTCGTATTCTCACTTAGCGATGAGGTCACTCTGGGACAAGATGTCAGCTGTCTGATTTTTGTGTTTTTTTTTTTTTTTGTACCGAGGATCAGACTTGGGACCTTGCACTTGTGAGACAAGCACCGGAACCACTAAGCTAAATCCCTGGCCCTGTCTGGTTTTTGTAATGATTCCATGCCTAAGTTTGTGATGTACAATTTAGTGTGGTCTCCCTTACATGGCATCGAGGGGGGTGTCAGTTATCAGTGGCCTGTCATAAAGAGACAGAATGTGCCCCACCTTACCTCATATTGTGACAATCAAGTGGAAAATCCATGAATGTGTTCTGCAAGCTGCACTGTGGCTATCATACAGTATCACTGTTGTGTTCATTACTATTCCTCGCTGAGCCACTGCCCTTGTGGTCTTCCCTTGAGTTCCTGGATAGGAAGAATAGGATAGGCCGGCTTGGGTACTTATTGAGACCCTGTCCTAAAATATTAAAAAAACAGTCTAGGGTTGTAGCTCAGTGGTCCCTGGGTTCAGGCTCCAGCATCACAAAAACAAAAAACTCCACCAGATAGTTCTTAACTTTTCACCAGTTTATAGAAGGTCCTCTGTACTTAGAATTCAGTGCCCATTTCTCATCCGTGAGTCATTAAATCACAGCAGGAGCCAGATGTTGACCTCGTCTGTTCACTCATCTGTCAAAGGCCTCGAGGATCCCTTTGTCCCACCCAGCATGACTCTTTTTCCCAGTTGTGACTTAAACTCAGAAATGTTATTTTTAAAAGTTTATTCGAACAGATACATTTCTGCTTATTCCTGTTTTACTCATCTAGTGGGAAGATACATAGAAAGATACATATTTTAAATGATTTTGAGTTCTTATAGAAGTTAACTTTCTCTAGTAGAGATTAAAAAGACAATTAGGAATTGAATCATAAATGGATATGAATCACTAAGACAACAGGTTAATACATAGCATAGGCCTTTCTTTGTAGCATGGGTCAGTTAAGTATTAATTTTTAATTATGAGATAGGAAAACAGAATTGTATATTTATCTCTGCTTTGGAGGGAAGATAAACTTGTAAGTATTAGCAGGGTGTGGTGGTCCATACCTGTAATCCAAGCACTGGGGAAGCTGAGGCAGGAGGATGGCAAGTTTGAAGCCAGCCTGGGCTACATAGTGACTTTGAGACCAGCCTCACTGCAGAGTGAAATCCTGTCTCACAACAAAACCAAAAAACCCCATATGGACTATTAAAGAAGTAGTCTTTTTTTAAAAGATTAATGATTTTTAATATGAAAAATATACAACATAAAAATCAATTATTTATTGAAGGCTGGCTTGTTGTATGCTAAGCAGTGTAATGTAATTCTTGCCACAACTTTTTGAGGTACGTGGTAGTAACATTTGTAAGTGAGAAAGCCCTAGAGAATTTAGGTGACAGTTTATTTGGATTTCAGCTGGGGCCTTTCAGACTCTGCAACTGGCACTCTTAATGCTATTTACAACTTCCACAAGTTTAGCTTTCTCTTTTTTTTTTTTTTGGAGACAAGGTCTTGCTATGTAGTCCGGGCTGGTGGTCCTCCTGCCTCAGCCTCCCTAGTGCTAGGATTACAGGTGCACTCCCACACCTGGCTTCTTTTTTCTTTTTCTAAGAGGAGAGGTTTATTTTAGCTCACAGTTTCAGAGGTTTCAATTCATAGTCAACTGGCCTACAAGTTTTAGTGTAAGGAAAATGGAATGAGAATAAGAGTGAGTGGAAACGTGAGCTACTGGAATCTGCTCTGTTCATCGTATTCATATGCGGTTCTGAGAATCATAGGGACATATGGTTTTCCACTCCAACATGTGAGGGGCTTTTTTCCCCCCTGTTGCTACACTACATTATAGTTCTTACATTCATGTGTTGTAATTATTAATAGTTCTCATTAATTTTTTTTTTCCTCTTCAGATTGAAACAATTGGCAAAAAGGTATCTTCAAAGAGGATTCCATATGCTGCTTCTGGTGAGATTCCAAAGTTTAGTCTTCAAGATCCACCAAACAAGAAACCTAAAGTATAAACATCGAGGTTTTTATTTGACTGTTTTGCTACTTCAGGATAGCAAATATCTGATATTAAAATGGTAAATGAACCAAGTTGTTTTTAAGGAAACAAAATTATTTTTTTAATCATCAAGTTTATACTACTATATGGCTATTAGCATCTGACTTATGAATCTAGAATATTTTTACATATTTTTATATTATTAGCTCAGTTATTGGATAGAAAATAATCATGTTGGTGTTAATCATGTCAATTTTTGTGAAATAAAAACTAAATTTAAAACACTTTTTACTTTACAAATTGTCCACAAGTAGCACTTTAATGTCACATTGTAAAGGAAAAAGCATTTTGGTTTTCTTTGTAACCAGTTTATTTGCTTGTTATTAAGTATGTATTTTGAAGCCATGATATTACTGTGCTAAGTAGCCTTTACAAGTATGGTCAGGTTAAAGTTCTTTGTTCCTTTCATTTTAATGCAATGTGCCATTGATTTTTTCACCCAAAAAGATTATCACTGTGCATTTCCAACCACTCTAACTTGAAGAATGCTCCCTTTTGAAAAAAATGTTTAGCTGGGTGTGGTGGCTCACACCTGTAATCCCAGCGCTTGGGAGGGTGAGCAGAAGGATTGCTGTGAGTTCAAGGCCAGCCTGAACTACAGAGCAAGACCCCGTCTCAAAAAAGAAAATTTTTAACCCAAAGAGAAAATCACTGGTATGGTCTGGTTTGCTGTTTCATAGCTTTCCTCATCAGTTATTACCTTTGTAGTCTAAGAGTTAAAAATGTTTGCTACCTTTATACATATTGCATTTTTATTTCTATTCATGGTAATGTTTCCTTTAAGAAGATGAATATAATCTTATACATAAACTAAAAGACTTTACAAATTAGACATAGCATTATTCTAAAGAATTTTGTGTGTATTCCCTTCTGCTTTTTTCTTATGTCTCTTGTTAACTTACATTGAGGTGGTTATTCTGGCTCGTGGTTGGTTGATGACTATTGAATATGTCAGATGTCCTTTGATGCTTGGTTCTGCTGAGTGTACTACCTTCAGTTACACAGATAGGGGCCTCACCCATTAGGAATGTTATGGCTCAGTAAGAAAAGGGAGTCACATATAAAGATGAGGCCAGAGACATCTGTATAATAACAGATACATAAATCAGACATTGTGTGTCAGCAGCTGTGTGCATGCCATTTTGTCATGGAGTAAGTGACTAATGAGTCATGGTGCTCTGAGAGTGAGAAGAAATAACTCCTCATTCTCTAGGGAAAAAGGCTTTGCATCATTCTTTCAAATGATCAAGAAAGGACGGGAGGGCTGGGGATTTAGCTCAGTGGTTTCGCTGCCTGCTTCCCAAGTTCAAGGACCTGAGTTCGATCTCCGGCACCAAAAAAAAAAAAAAAAAGGAAATTTAAATTTAGCAAGTAACCAGGCCTTGAGAAGTGTTGGCCAGCCACACGGGAGCTAAGTGGTTTTATTCTCACATGTTACATCTCAAATAGTTACGTAAGTCCCTACATAACACCCTCAGTTTTGCCTCTTGGCCTGAAAAATATAAAAATATTTGCTATCTGGACCTTTAAGAAACAATCTGCAAAAAAAAAAAAAAAAAGAAAGAAAAAAGAATCTCCACACTGTTGAGACAAACATCAGAGGAGTTTGAGGACCATAAGGTGAACTCTTCTTATTCTTGAGACGTTGGAACAGAGATGAACTTCTTTTTCTTTTGGTACCAGGGATCAAACTTTTTTTTTTTAGCTCTGTTGGTGGTTTCTCTTGCAGTGCAGAAGCTTTTTGTTTGTTTGTTTGTTTTTGGTACTGGGGATTGAGCTCGGGACCTTGCACTTGCAGGAACCAGAACTACTGAGCTAAATCCCCGGCCCTTGAACTTTTTTTTTTTAAGATGAACTTCTTAATTAGAATGTTTTTGCTTTAAAATATTCTTGTATTCTGCTTAATAGTTTTATTTTCTAGTATAGGGATTATACACTCAAAGATGTCTTGCTAAAGCACATAGAATTGGGCACTTGTATTAAATTACAGAATGCTCTGGTGCCTAGAATTGTGAAGTAAATAATATATGTGAAGTAGTTATTAAGAAACCAGAATGGGCAAGTGGAGGAAGTGGGCAAAAGAGGGCTGGGAAAGCCTTGTAACTTGCTCTTTGTAATGGGGAGGAGAAGCCCCATCATGGACATGTAATGTGACACAGCAGTTGGAGATATCAGTGTGGCAAGTTCACCTTTCTGTTCCTTGCTGGGAGAATTAAAAAGCATGATTTTTAGCCAGGTGTGGTGGCACACACCCCTAATCCCAGCATTCGGGAGGCTGAGGCAGGATTGTGGTGAGGCCAGCCTGCACTGCAAAGTGAGACCCTGTCTCAAAAAAACAAAAAACAAAAAAAAAACATGATTTAAAAAAAAAAGTTAACGTTTCTGTTTGGTAGCTACTATTTTGGGGTGGAGGGTGGAGTGATGGATATCCATGAGATTAACTAGTAATTAAAATTGAAAATACATGGACATGGTAAAGACATTCAAATTGTTTTTCAAAGAGTGTATAAAATAAACTCTCAGCTGGGTATGGTGGTGCACGCGTACAAAAAAAAGTGCAGTCGCTCTCCCATAACTTGTTCTCTGGAAATCACTTGTTATTCCACCTAAGTCTTCTAGTTTTCAATCCTAACTACACAACCGCTTGGCATGTGACATCGTGGCTAAACTATTTGAAAGCTTTGTTTTCCCCCTCTGCACAGTGGGGGTGTTGGGAGGATTCTGTGAGTCGTGTTCACACAAGCTTAGTGGTCTGTGGCTGGCAGGTGAAGCCACCTGTTAGGCCCCTGTCAGGCTGGTCCCACTGCCCTGGAGCCACAGATAGGCTCTGGGGTTGGGAACCCAGGGTCTTCACATGGTACTACATCCCCAGCCTTTGTTTCAAATTTTTATTTGAGACCAGTTTTACTGGGTCATTTAAGTTGCTCAGGCTGGGCTGGAACTTGTGATCCTCCTGATTCAGCCTCCCAGAGTGTTAGGATTACAGGCGTGTGCACCCCCATACACAGCAGCATAGTAATTGACACTGGCCATTGTGTCCAATTTAGCTGGTTAGGTGCATTTTCTAACTCTTCCTCGTACAAGTCCTTTGCGGCAAGTTCCCATTTTTCAGATGAAGAGCAGAAGGCCAAAAAAATTAAGTAGCTTGCTCAAGGCCACACATTAATACCTGGCAGAACTAGATTTCAGGCTCTTTCAGCCCACCTGTTACCTCTGTTAACTGTGCTTTGCACTAGAAGTGTAAAGGTGCCCTGATGAAGATTTTCATATGTGGCGAGTAACCACTCCTGAGCTCTGGGTCCATATGTTGCACACAGAACCCACATGTACCCCATTTTCCTGTTTCTCAAGAGAAAGTGGAAAATCCCAGATTTGACCGGCCTGTACTCCTATTTGGCAGGCTGAGGCAGGAGGAGCACTTGAGCTTAGAGCTTTAAGGCCAGCCTGGAGAACATAAGACTCTGTCTTTAAAAAAATTAATGATGTATCAATGTACCAAAATGAATCTCCTTCTGTTATTATTAGTATGCATTTTAATAAAATTTTTTTCAAAAACTGAGTGTGGTAGTATACACCTGTAATCTCAGCATTCTGGGAGGCTGAGAAAGAGGATCAGCAACTTAGCAATTTAGTGAGATCCTGTCTCAGATATAAAAAATGAAGCTTGGTGGGAAGGTCCTGTGTTTAATCCCCAGTACTGAAAAAAAAGGGGATGAAATAGGAAAGGGGTGAGGGGCATGTAGCTCAGTGGCAGAGCTCTTGGGTAGTGTGCATGAGGCCTTGGGTTCAACCCGTAGCACCACCAGAAATTAAAAATTCCAGCCTGGATGTGTTGGCATGTACCTGTAATCCCAGTACTCTAGGAGACTGAGGCAAGAGGACTGCAAGTTCAAGCCCAGGTTGGTCAATTTAGTAAATTAGTGACACTGTCTCAAAAAATGGACTGCGGATGTAACTCAGTGTGAAGGCCCTGGATTGAATCCCTATGAGCCCCCCCCCCCCGCAAAAAAACCCCTAAAACCACGTTACCTAAAGTTTCCCTTTTTTTTTTTTTCTTTTTCCATTTCCAGAGATCAAACTCTGGACCTTGCACTTTCAAGGCAGGTATGGCACCACTAAGCTAAATCCCCGGCCCTAAAGTTCCCCAATTTATAAGTGCTGGCACAATCTGCCCTTAAAAGTATATATGTAGGGCTGGGGATTTAGCTCAGTGGTTTCGCTGCCTGCTGCGCAAGCGCAAGGACCGGAGTTCAATCCCCGGTACTCAAAAAAAAAAAAAAAGTATATACATGGGGCCAGGGATTTAGTTCAGTAGTGCTGTCACCTGCCTCATAAGCGCAAGGTCCAGAGTTCGATCCCCGAGACCAAAAAAAAAAACCCACTAAAAGTATATACATGACATGACCCAGCTCTTCCCCTGTAAAAGACATATTATGGTGATCCATGCATACCCATGTTAATAACAGCACAGTTCATAATAGCTGCATGTTGGAAGCAACCTGTATGTCCATCAACAGATGAATGGATAAAGAAATGTATTTACACACCATGGAGTACTACTCTGCCATAAAAGGGGGATAAGCTGGTTACTTATAGGAAAACGAATGCATATTGAGATTGTGGTCAATGTTAAGTGAAATAAAAATGAGATAAAATACCACATAGTTTATCTTAGAAGAGAAACCCAAGGGCTGGGGATGTGGCTCGGCACCAAGCCTGCCTGGCAAGCGCAAGGTCCTGAGTTTGATCCCCGGTACTGGGGGAAAAAAATCAAGAGAAACCCAAAGTATAATAGCAAAATAAAAGATAGTAAGTAGAGAGATCTTTCTCAAATAGGAAGGGGATCAAGAGATGGGGGTAAAAAGGAATTAAGATGTGTTGCATACATGTACCCACTCCGCACAAGGACTGTAAACATGTGATGCGCACATGGACTAATAAAAAGTCTATACAGACCAAACAAAACATCTCTGAAGGGCAGGCTAGCAAAGGCTGCTAGTTTTTCAAAAAGACCTACCCACCCTGGTGCTGGGGATCCAATCCTGGGCTTGCACAGGGTGAGGCAAGCAGTCCACGGCTGAGCTGTGTCCCCAGCCTGCTCCTGGATTTTGCCTTAATTTTAGGATTACAGAAAAGTGTACCTGTCACTCATATTCCCCAAATAGTAATACTATATTTACTTTGCCTTATCTTTTTTGTTTTTGGATACCGAGGATCGAACTCGGGTCCTTGTACTTGCAAGGCAAGTGGTGGAACCACTGAGGTAAATCCCTGGCCCCCCAAAACTTTAGGATCTTTTTTTTTTTTTTTTTGGTACTGGGGATCGAACTCAGGTCCTTGCGTTTGCACAGCAGGTGACGAAACCACTGAGCTAAATTCCCAGCCCTGCCTTATCTTTTTAAACATACATGGGGTTTTTTTTTTGGTACCGGGGATCGAACTTAGGTCCTTACGTTTGGAGGGCAGGCGGCTGAACCACTGAGCTACATCCCCGGCCCAAACATACATTTTAAAATGTATATATTTGTCTCTATAATTTCTTTTCCCTGAAGCATTGGAAAGTAAAGTGCAGTAAAATGAATGCTTCCTTGCTCTCTTACAGTTTCTGAGAGTCGAGAACTTGGGAACAGTTCAGGTGAATGGTTCTGGTCTAAGTCTCATGAGGTTATAATCCAAATGTCAACTCAGGCCAGTCTGGTGAGACACTCCTGTAATCCCAGAACAAGTTTGAGGCTGCCCTGGGCTACCTACTGAGACATACCCCCCCACCCACCCCCACCCAAAAAAGAAAACAATGCTTGCTCTTGGGGCAGCCATCTTGGAGAATGAATCAGGAGTCTTGTATCAATGATGGCAGAGTACCAGATGCAGCTCCTGGGCCTCCGATGATGCAGAACAATGATGCAGAACGTCCTCTTCCAGCCCTAGACCATCTACCTGGACTTCTGAGAGAGATTTCTGTCCTGTATAAGACACTATAATTTTGGGCTTTTGTTAGAGTAGCCAAGTTGGTACATTGATACAATTTGTAAGTTTTGTTTTTTCCCATTATAAGGATATAATTTCATTTTGAAGGAATTTAAATTTAAAAGTTTAATCAGTTATTATCTTTTGGTTTGTTTTTTTGAGACAGGGACTTGCTGTGTAGTTCCACCTGGCCTTGAACTCACTATGCTGCCCAGGCTGGCCTCGAACACATGGTGATCCTCTGCCTCAGCCTCTCAAGTGCTGGGATTACAGGTGTGTGCCACCACACCTGGCTTTAATCAATTATTTTTTTTAAAAAAGTAAACCTGTTGTGGTGGTACACGCCTGTATTCCCAGCTAGTTGGGAGGCTAAAGCAGGAAAATTGCAAGTTTAAGGTCAGGGTAGGAAGCTTTGTGAGACCCTGGTTTAAAACAAATTCATTTATTAAAAAAAAATTTTTTTGTTTTTTCGAGACAGGGTCTCACTATGTAGTTAAGGCTGGCCCAGCCCTCAAATGACACCTAGCTCAAAACACAAAATTAAAAAGGGTTAGGAGGTGTAACTCAAGAGTAGATCATTGGCCTAGGGTTCAATTCCCGGTGCAGCATTAAAAAAAAAAAAAGGCCAGGCATGGTGGCTCAAATCTGTCTTTCTAGCACTTGGAAGGCTGAGGCAGGAGGATTGCTGCAAGTTTAAGGCCAGCCTGAACTACATAGCGAGACCCTGTCTCAAAAAGGCAAACAAAAAATATATACTGCTGTTCTCATCCAGATAAAAAATTATGAAGGTTGTACATGAATGACAAGTTTAAGAAACAGTGGTGGGTGACATTTTAATTATCAACACTAAAGTGAGGCAATTATCACAATGTCAGTTTTTCTAAGATTAATGAGCAAGCCTACATGCTTACAAAATGTACAAGTATAAAGTAAAACAGTTGTTTTCGGTTTGCTGGCAATGATCTTCATCTCTATTAGAGGTGCTTCCTGGCCCTGCAAATGACTGATTTAGATGTAAGTAGATAATGTGTGTGTGCATACACAGATATATGTGACATATATACAGTATAAGATAGGTGCGAATCTATCTACAAAGCTATTATTTAAAAGGCAGTGGGGGCCAGGGATGTAGCTGAGTGGTGCTGAGTCTGCCTGGCAAATGCAAGGTCCTGAGTTCAATCCCCAGTACCAAAAAAATAAACAAAAGGCAACAGTTGGGTGTGGTGGTACACACCTGTAATCCGAGCACTTGGGAGGCTGTGGCAGGAGGATGGATCATCAATCATAAGTCAGAGGCCAGCCTGGGCTACATAGCAAGACTCTGTCTCAGGGAAAAAAAAAAAAAAAAGCAACAAAACCACACCCATAATCCCAGCACTCTAGGAGGGTGAAGCAGGAGGACTGAAAGTTTGAGCCAAACATGGGCAGTTGGGCAATTTAGTGACAACCTGCCTTTTAAAAAGGCAACAAACACACAGAGTTCTTAGTCTGCACATGCCCAGCACACGTTTGTACCCTTTCAGTTACGTACAGCAGCGGGGCAGTGTTAGGGAAAGTGTGATTTGAAGGAACTTGGGAAAGGGTCAGGTGTGTGGCCGTGTCCTGACTGGAAGAAAGAGCGCAGGAGCCACTTTCTGGACCCTGGGGAGCACCAAGGTGGGACGAGCTACCCGGGAACGGCAGCTCTCCCCAGAGTGTGGGGGGGTGCAGAGACCTGGGGCTGAGCCGCAGGTCAGCTTCCACTGCCAGCCTTCTCATCTCAACCGCCTGAGAGGCCAAACCACAGGCAGCCTGACCTGCAAGTCCACTCCCAGCCCAAGGCTAAAGGGGAAAGGAACCAAGGGGCCAGGCGCTGAGGCGCATGCCTGTGATCCCAGCCCTTTTGGAGGAGGCTGAGGCTGGAAGACTGCAAGTTTAAGCCTAACCTGGGCAACTCAGTGGGACTCTGTATACCCCCAAAAAACAGTGGGGAGCCAAAGGCCCTGATCCAGCCCTGGCACCATACAACCACACAGGCGCACACAATCACAAAGGCAACATGGCCAGGCGTGCTCCTCTCTAAAGAAATAAACTATGGGAGGACTGCAGCCATGAATATTGTTCTGCATCAGTTTTACAGAAACCTGTGCATTTATCACTTTCATTTTTTAAAAATGCCATCATTCTTCGGAGAGAAAAGCAGCACACACACTGAGATAGGTCAGATGCCCATTTTAATACAGGGAGACCACTGGTGCAGTCAGTAATTTGTGCTATTTTTTTTTTTTTTTCAGTTCTGCAGATTGAACCCAGGGCCTTCTCACTGAGCTACATTCCCAGCTCCTTTTCCCTTATTTTGAAACAGGGTCTGAGTTGCCTGGGATGGATTCAACTTGTGATCCTCCTGCCTCAGCCTCCCAAAGTGCTGGGATTACAGGCATGCACCACCATGCCCAGCTCTGGATTTCTGTATAGACTTCTTGCCATGTCTGTGTTTAGATGCACTTCTTATAAATGCACCATCATTTCACTGTTGAGAAGACTGAAAGCTCTGCCCCGGCCTTTTAAAATTCCAGATTGCTGGATGTGGTGACACAGCCTGTGATCCTAGCCCTTGAGAGGCTGATGGGAAAGAATAACTACAAGTTCCGGGACAGCCTGGAATGCATAGTTGAAGACCAGCCTGAACTACATGGCAAGAGTGTCTCAAAAACAAACCCAAAATAAAACTCCAGTTTGCCTGCTTTTGTTAACGCATGGTGGGGGGGCGGCGCGTGTGGCTGTACTGCGCATGGCACCCAGGACCTGGCATCTGGTCATGCGCACTGCGGTCTTGGTATAAGGGTCAGCCGTGCAATTCTTTTTTTTTTTGGCACTGGGAATCGAACTCGGGTCCTTGCGCTTGCAAGGCAGGCGGCGGAACCACTGAGCTAAATCCCCGGCCCTAGTGCAATTCTAAGTCCATAATAAATTAATACTATCTGTGATCTCATTTCTGTAAAATCAGTTTAACAACCCACAACCTTCGGACCAACTTGTGATCTCATTTTTAATCAAGCATTTCCTACTTTTCTTTCAAGTTTAATTGGAAAATATCCCGACTGCAAGATTTTTTTTTTTCAGTACCAAGGATTGAACTCCACTTTTTTTTTTTTCCGGTACCGGGAATCAAACTCAGGACCTTGCACTTGAGAGGCAGGTCCGGTGCCACTGAGCTACATCCCCGGCCCTGAGCTCCACACTTTTGAACTGGGCTATATCCCCAACTCTTTTTATTTTTTATTTTGAGACAGGATCTCACTAAATCACTAAGTTGCCTGGGCTAGGCTTGAACTTTTGATCCTCCTGCCTCAGCCTCTTAGGAGGCTGGTATAACAGGTGTGATACCACACCTGGCCTGACTTTTTATTGTCATAAAGGGAATGTAACATTGATATACAGGTAACAGTGACTTGCAAAATCTCCTGGAAGTTTTTAATGTTAAATTATAATTAATTATAATGTTAACAGTAAATTCTTACAAAGATGTTTCATGATTGCATAACAAGCAATTGATTATTAGACAAGGAAGGTATGCTCAATGCCAGATGAGTGACTGTAAGTAAATATGTACGGCGTACTGACACTTCTCTCGGCACAGAGCACAGCTGCAGTCTGGCCGTCCGGACACCTCTGGACAACTAGCAGCAAAGTGGTAAATCTTCTGTGCTCTGAAGATCCTGTCTAAGTTCTAGAGGGACTTCTTCTTTTAGCCACTAGATTCTTCAGGAAAAATTCACCTATTTGGGAAAAATAAAAATACATTAATATGACTTTAAATTAAATAACAGTGCTACTATTATTTCAGAATTATGCTTCACTATTTTCCTTATAAAGACTTTTGTACTTACTGGCATTTCTCCTCACATCTCTTTTTTTTCCAGTACCAGGGATCAAACTCAGGACCTTGCACTTGCCAGTCAGGCATGGTGCCCACCACTAAGCTAAATCCCTGCCCTTCTCCTCAAATCTCAAAGATAGTATTTTTCTAAATATTTCCTTATCTTTGGCCCTTTCCCCACTGTTCTTTTAAATAGTCTCAACTATTATTCTTTGTAACATACTGTGCAATTCTGTAAGTGTGATCCTACTTTATCCATGAGGGTGCTTCTGTGTATTTATCCATTTTATTTTTCTGTTTGTTTTGTTTTTTGAGACAGGGTCTGGCTTTGTAGTTCAGGCTGGCCCTGAACTCAATATGTAGCCCAGGCGGGCCTCAAATTCACTGCGATCCTTCTACCTCAGCCTCCTAAGTGCTGGGATTACAGGCATGCACCACCATGCCTGGTGTATTTATCCACTTTATGTGCGGTATCTCTTCGTCATCACTGAAAAAGTACTGCTGTTGGAAAAATTCATTTCTGAGAGCAATTCTGCTGCACAATTAGCCCAGACTTGCTGTTTGTAGAACACCTCGTTGCAGTGCAGCAGGCTCAACTGGATGGGGTCTGTTCACGCCTCCCTGCAGGGAAGGGGGCTTAGCTCCCACGCCAGCTGTGCCGCAGCAAGGTCGCTGCTCAGGGGCACAGGCGCTTTCCCTGGTTGCTGCTTACTGCAGGCCTGATGATCTGAGGGGTCTGACGAGCATCTCTGTCAGCTCACACACATGGTTGGAACTGCGGTGACCGCATCTGCACAGTTGCCAAGAGTCCCAGGACTTGACCCAGCCAAGAGACCTGCATGGCTCCGCCCTGGCCAAAGCCGGCAAAGCAGAACCGACATAATCAGACTTGAATCCACCATCTCAGTCTAATGCTCTGGCCAGAATCCAGTCTTTTACTGGTAATTAGCTTTATTTACTGGCAATTTTAAACATTAAAAATTCATAGTTCACTTAAATGTTAGAAATTTTTCTTAAAAAAAAAAAAGCTTCTTTCAAATTACATTACTCCATTTCAACCTCTCTAGAAGCTGATGTTGGTTCATCCCTTACTTTCAGCTCACCAGTAGCCCTGCTTCAAGACTAAGTCACCTGTGATTACTGCTCATGTTAGTGATGAATCAAATTCTTGGGTTTACAACCAGTATAAACAATGTCTTCAAGCTCTTATAGGAACACACCAAGAATTACTAATACTTGAACATTTAGACATCTATGGTTTAGACTCTAAAATATAAGAAATCATTCAAATAACCTTTAATAATAATGACAGCCATGCATTGTGGCACACAGCTATAATCACTCTTGGAGGCTGAGGCAGGAGGATCAGAAGTTTGAGGACCGGGGATTTAGCTCAGTGGTTTCACTGCCTGCTGCGAAAGCGCAAGGACCTGAGTTCGATCTCCGGTACCAAAAAAAAAAAAAAAAAGGAGGATCAGAAGTTTGAGCCCAGCCTATGCAATTTAAGTGACCCTGTTTTACAAAAAGGGCTGGAGCTGAGGATACAGTTCAGTGAGAAGGCCCTGAGTTCAGTCCCCAGTGCTGCAATAATAATCAATACTTTAGACATCTCCCCAAAGACCTAGCTCTTTATTCTTAGTTATAACTGTTAAGTCGAACTGACATGGAAAAAATACTATATTTTTTAGATTAAATTCAGTCTTCAGATACGTTTTCATGGGCTTTCTTGTGGCCATTATCAACTTTTTATCCCTTGGAAAAATATTTTTATTTTCATAAATCAGATGCTCAAGCAACTGATCAAAACAAGAGCTGAATTCCAGAAGTGAAAAATTGCATTGTAGCTAATTTTTTTCTGTTACCTCTAGGGGGATAAATACAAAGAAATTAACAGTATGAGCATCGATGCTATCAAGTTTCAGTGCTTAAACTGATCTCAAACTGCAAGTCTGGTGATGCAGCTGATATCATTTGCAAATGATAAACACTTTCCAGAAAATCTTATTATATGCTTGATAGGCTTTGTCGTTCTATATAATCCACTGGCAAAACGCACACGTAGAGCACTGGAATAAACCAAATGTCCCTGCTTTCCTGGAGGGGCCTGACATATCGCGCGCGCGTGCGTGCGTGCGTGCGTGCGTGCGTGTGTGTGTGTGTGTGTAGGTGAGTGTTTAAAGAACAAACAGTGTCAAAGAAACATGTTCTTGGCCCCTGTGGAGAAAGTTCCAAAGACTGCTCTGGCAAACATATTTTCTTTCTCTTACAAAAGACAACCTCAGCTGTTAACAATCTGCTTTACAGCTTCGGTGATCTGGTTAGAAATGAACAAGACAAGTTTTTATTTCATTTTTATTGCCACGTGTTTGCGTCCCTCGTGGGGAGCGGGTACATGTCCACAGCACATCCGAATGACCAAGGAAAGCCACGGGCCTAATTATAACCACACCCCACAGTCCAGCTCACCTGCTTTATATGAAGAACGCACCAGAGGACCACTTGCAGTGTAATGAAATCCAAGTTCATGTCCTACTTTTTCCCAGTATTTAAACTTTTCAGGAGTAATATATTCTTCAACCTAGATTTAAAGAATCACTTCAGATCAGATTCCAGAATTCCCCTAAGTAATTCTGACTCTATATAAAGTCCATACCCACGAATTCAGAGTGATTTGCACTTTGTCATTTCCCAGGCCCGTCCCCAGTCCCTCCCTCCCTGCTGAGCACCTTGCTGGCTGCTCTGTCAGACCACAATTTCGAGGAATCAGAAAGTCAGGGGTTGGGGACACACCACTCTTGTACTACTTCAGGCAGTCACAGGACAAAGATGAGGTTTTCTCTAGAGAGAATTTATATTTTCCTGCACTGATTAACATGTGGAGTCCAGAATGACTCAGGTTTCTACAGTTCCTGAGGACAGAGCTCTCTTGTTCACCCTGGATTTTCTGCTCAGCATTCTGATGGCCACACAGTCACTATCTGACACCAGCTTCTAGAAATAGCCATACCAGCTTCTCTTTCTTACTTCAGCTTTGGCTCCTCACATAACTCTCAAAAAAAATCACAGGATCACCGAGTGTCACTGAGTGCAATTTCCCAGTGTTTGTATCCTTTTTCTGTCAGTGCACTTGAGTTATACAATTTGCACAGCAGCAAGTGAGTGCCAGGGTAACTGCTTTATGTAGATAATAAAGTGGAGGCAGAGACTCATAAATATATATGGAACATTATACTAAAAATCCAGTAGTTTTTTTTTTTGGTACCAGGGATTGAACTCAGGACCTTGCATGTGTGAGGCAGGTGGTGGAACCATTGAGCTAAATCCCCGGCCCCATTAGTTTCTTATTTTTACCTGTAGACAATGAAGATATAATTCAAATTATCAAGAAACACTTGGCAATTCAAGATCTCCATACCTTCAGGTGGCGTTTTGTGGGCTGCATATATTGCCCTAAAGTTAAACAGTCCACATCTGCTCCACGAAGTGCTGCAGGAAAAAAAGCAAAAATTATATTAGCAGGTATGGATTGAAATATAATCTTCCCGAGAAGTATTTCATAAGGGTGAACTTCATGTTCGTCTATAATCCTCACGATGGGGAAGAAGACTACAGTAGTCTTTTTTGTTGGTACCAGGGATCAAATTCAGGACCTTGCGCATGCAAGGCAGGCAGTGGTAGTCTTTTAAAAATATTTATGTGCCAGGGCCCAGGACGAGGACTGGAATGATTAACATAAGCATGGGGGCTGACAGACATAAAGATGAGTGCACCTAATACCACAGAATAGTGCTAGGATGAGAGTCAGCAGTGTTCAGAGCAGGAGTCTGTCAGGCAGAAAAGGTGAAGGGCAGTATGGAAAAGCCTAAAAACACTGTATTACAGGCCAAACCTGCTGTATTAGGCTTTTACTCAGTGTACAAGATATGCTCTCTTTGGGATGTCATTCAACTGCTGACATATCAGAATCTTCCTAAAAACCCTGTACAGTGTAGTAAACAGGAGCTTTTAATTACCATTTGAACATACTACTTTTTGAACTACTAATGACTATAAGTAAGCCAAAGGCCCCCAAAGAAATTAAAAACTTCTATATTTCAAAGTTTAAAAAAACCAAGAGGGCCGGGGATTTAGCTCAGTGGTTCCACCGCAAGCGCAAGGTCCTGAGTTTGATCTCCGGTACCAAAACAAAACAAATAAAAAGACCATGAAAGCCAGGTATGGTAGTGGATGCCTGGAATCCTAGCACCTAGGAGGCTGAGGCAGGAGGATGGAAAGCTTGAGGCTGGGGCAGGGGATGTAGCTTAGTGGCAGACACTTGCCTAGCATGTGGAAGGCTGTAGGTTGAAACCCAGTGCTGTTGGGGAGGGGGCTTGGAGCCTGGGGCGGTGCTGCACACCCATAAGCCCAGCACTAGGGAGCCTGAGCAGAGAGGGCCGGAAATTCTAGTCCCACCTGGGCAACTCAGCAAGAGCCTGTTTCAAAATAAAATTTTAAAAAAAGGGCTGGGGATGTAGCTCAGTTGTAGAGTGCTTGGCTAACATGGATAATGTTTAATCTCCAGTATCCCCAACCCCCAAAAGTGACATAAACTTCCCATCTTGAGCTTTGTGCATCTCACTCCATGAAGTTCTAAGAACCATACTTTCCTTTCCTGTTGAATTTACAACCATGGACTTGTTTTTGGTTCTGGAAATCAGACTCAGAGCCTCACAAGAGCTAGGCAAGCTCTGTGCCAAGGGGCTTAGCTTACAGCCAATGGAGGCACAAATTGAACAGGGCCTTCAAAGTGGGGCTCCTGTTGTTACTCCAATTAAATGTGGAAAGGTTTTCATTTCTTTTCTCTTGGTACTGGGGATCGAACTTGGGACCTTGCACTTGCGAGGCAGGCAACGGAACCACTGAGCTAAATCCCCGGCCCTGGTTTTCATCTCTTAATTTCTTTACCTTTCATTGTTGCATACACTTGCTCATCGTTCTCACCCAAACCCAACATTATTGATGTTTTTGAAATAATAGCCGGCTGAACCTCCTTGGCGAGTTTCAGCACACGCAGAGACTGGTCGAAGTTGGCCCGGGGATCGCGAACTTTTCTGGAAAACAGTGGGGCTGTCCTCAGCATGGACAACTACAAGTTCAACCATGGACACGGTCAGGCAAGCAACCTGAGTGACCAGAAAAGGACATTCTGGACATTGTCATTACACAGTTCAATGGTAGCACTTGTATACAAATTCCTGTTACTATAGGAAAGCAAATAGGGCTTCTGTGGCCTTCCTGGATCTGCCAACATTTGAGCCTTCTTCGGGGCAGAGAAAATTAGAAGTCATTTTAAATGCGAATTATGCAGCTCAAAATTAATGACTATAAAGGACAGTCGAAAGACGAGAGAAAAAGAGCGAAAGTAAGACAATCTCCATATTGGACAAAGAAAAACGAACCTGAAACCACATTCAGAGGGTTGAAACTTAAATTCCTTTCTTTCCTACAGTCTAAGCTGCCCTCTGCTGGTGAGTACGCGACACTACATAGTTCTGGAATTTTCACTGGAAATGATGGTGTTTCTTAAATGAAACCAGGGCATTTGGCACCTACTGCTGGTGATGTCATGCCAGAGTCAGACTTCAACAAAGGCCGAAAGACCCTGGCTTTCACGAAGAGAAAGCCAAGAGGTCGGAAAGTTGCTGATCTTAAATCAGCATTCATTTCAATTCTAAATTATTTTCTGTAATCAATTTTTTGTTGTTGTTTTACATCAGAGACGAGGAAAAAAAATTTATGAATTGAAAAATAACCACAAAACCATGAATATAAAAAGTTACTTTTTAAGTATTTCTCCACTGAATCTAAATTATGTTCTATAATGGCTGTGATTTAGTAAAAATGCTTGTTACTGTTAATTCATAATTTTATGTTTTATGTACAGAATAATGTATAGAGGCTAATAAAATCACAAATATTTTTTTTTTTTTGGTACCGGGGATCAAACTTGGGACTTTGTGCTTGCCAAGCAGGAGGCAGAACCACTGAGCTAAGCCCCCAGTGCCACAAATATTTATTTATTTATTTATTTATTTATTTATTTATTTATTTATTTTTGGTACCGGGGATTGAACTCAGGTCCTTATGCTTACGCAGCAGGCGGTGAAACCACTGAACTAAATCCCCAGCCCCACAAATACTTTTTTAAAGTTAAAGGAAATGAACACCATTAGTCTTGCCTGAGATTTAAAATAATTTTCATCTTTTAAAAATTTGAATATAGTCCTTATGTCAAATAACTATCCTTATTCCTAATTACCAAATTTACTAGGAAGAATAAAGAAGTAATGTCTACTTTTTAAGGGAGATTTAAAATACATCTGAATATCAGTTTTTCTGTTGCATCATTTACTATATATATTAGTGTCATATATATTATAGGTATATAGATACATTATACGAGGTATAATTGAAACTATGGTGAATGCTTACATTTTAAAAATTTATTGTAGTAATAGACACATCACCATTAATCCCCCTCAAAATATTTCTCACTTTGAACACACTTATTCTGTTATTCTTGCCACTGTCTGAAGCAGTTCTGGAAGTCCTCTTTCTTGTCTTTAGTTGCACTGTTGTGGCTGTCTCCATATCCTACATAAATTCTGACTTTGGAAAGAGCCAGAAGTCACATGGTGCCAAATAAGGCAGATGAGGACACGCTGTAATGTTTTTATAACCCTACCTTTCTGTTGGAGGGCACTCATCAGCAGCATTCACTGTATTTTTGATCACACCTCGTAAAGACACTCAGGAAAGGACTTCCAGAACTGCTTCACAAAGTTGCAAGAGCCAGGGATGTAGCTCAGTGGCCCTGGGCCTGCCTGGGAAGTGCAAGGTCCTGAGTTTGATCCCCAGTATGGGGTAGGGATGGGGGACCAACAACAAAAACAAAGTTGCAAGAAGGATGAGATTAAGTGTGTTCAAAGTGAGGGGGAGTATGAATGGCAATGTCTTTTACTGTATAAGTACTTTAAAATTTAAACATTCATTGTATATGTTGCTCACTGTGTGTGTGTGTGTGTTTAATGTTGAGGATAGAACCCAGGACCTTGCAGATGCTTGGCAAGTGTTCTACTACTGAGCTACACCCCCAACTTCCCAAATGTATTTTAAACTCTTTCATGTATTTACAGCCAAAGGAATTGTTTTAGTGTACTTTTATTTCCATTTGAAAACTGTTCTTTGAAAAAAGAAATACCCATTGGCATTTGCAATATGTTAATTTTTTTGTCTTTTTGAGACTATGTAGTCCAGGCTGACCTCAAACTTGCAGCAGTGCTCCTGCCTCAGCTTCCCAATGCTGGGGTTACAGGTGTGCACCACCACACCCAGTGGGGTACTATTTTTAAAAAAGAGAAAAAGGATATTCATCAAAATATAGCCATTTAACAATATCAGTCACTACCACCTTTTTTTTTTTTTTGTACCGGGGATTGAACTCGGGTCCTTGCGCTTGCAAGGCAGGCGACAGAACCACTGGGCTAAATCCCTGCCCCAGTCACTACCACCTTAATGTATGCATTTATGTGTATAAATATTAACCCTGAAGTGGCAGTGATACTCTTGGGTGGAAATATGGGTGATGTTAATGTTGTTTTTGTTGGCTATATTTTCTGATTTTTCTATAATGGAAGAAAGAAAGAAAGGAAAAGTGGAAAGAAGAAAAGGAGAGAGAAAAGGAGGAGAGAGGAAGGCAGAGAAGGAGGGAAGAAGGAGGGAGTGAGTTTACTTTGGAAAAATCCATTGCAAAGTTTGGCACTGAAAAGTGAGAACATATTAGAATACTGTGACCATCCCAATTTCCCAGCATGACTATATGTGAACTCACCCCTGTAGTTCCCGAACTGTTTCGACGTTATGCGCATAAACATCTAATCCTGACAGGGCAACCTTTTCTACTGCTTTAAGATCTCCTCGGAAATCAGGGGTGAGGCATTCCACTAGAATTTTTGGATTCCTAGAGGGAAAAGGGAGAAGTATCAAACTAAGGAAAGGAACTAGAAGCACTGTTACTTGAAACAAATTATCAGTTCTCATTCAGTATCAGTTTCAACACACTAATCCTTAGAACTTTGCTGAGAAAAGCCTGGGCATACAAGTGTTCATATACAAACCATTATATGAAAAAATAAAAACATCCAGTCGTATGCACACAATGGTTAAAATACACTTGCATGCAAATAACAATCAGAATAAAAATACTTTTGCAATCAGAATAAAATTTGAGATCAGCTAGACTTGTGTGTGTTGTGTGTGTGTATGTATGATACTGAGGAACCCAGGGGTGCTCTACCACAGAGCTACATTCCCAGCCCCCTTTCGGTTGGTTTGAGACAGGGCCTCACCATGTAGTTCAGGCTGGCCTTGTACTCCCTATGTAGCCTAGGCTGGCCTCAAACGCGCAGCAATCCTCTTGCCTCAGCCTCCTGAGTTCTGGGATGACAGGCATGTGCTACCACACCCAGCTCTAGGCAAATATTTCACAAGTGCTATGGGCTTTAAAAAACTTTTCTGGGCTGCTGAATTATGAATTTGCTTAAAAGAAGTACAAGCTATGGGCCGGGGATTTAGCTCAGTGGTTTCGCTGCCTGTGGCGCAAGCGCAAAGACCTGAGTTCGATCCCTGGTACCAAAAAAAAAAATTTAAGAAGTACAAGCTAAAAATTAATCTTATTTGTATTATAGCTGTGTCCATCCAAGTATTATAATGTCAACTGGATCACAGAGCTGTTCTCTTTGACAACTAGCAGAAATAATTAAGGGTTGACCAGATTTTTCACAAACCCAATGGCAAAGTATCTAGAGAAAAGGGGCACACCCTTTCAGTCTATTTGTCTGGGGTCTAACCCATCTCATGCATGCTAGGCAAATGCTCTACCACTGAGTTGTCCCCAGCCCTTTTTATTTTTTTATTTGGAGAAAGCGTGTTGCTAAGGTGTCCAGGCTGGCCTGGAACTTGTGATCCTCCTGCCTCAGCCTCCTGAGAACTGGGATGACAAGCATGTCCCACTCTGCTGGCTTCACTGTCTTTTTTTTTGGTACTGGGGATCAAACAAGGGTCCTTAGCTTGTGAGGCAGGCGGTGGAACCACTGAGCTAAATCCCCGGCCCTTCACTGTCTTTTTTAAAACTGCAAGTTGATATCTATTAGTAGCTTGTGAAAGAAAGTTAATGGGTCGTAAACATATTTTTAGAAATGAACCATAATAAATGGAAAACAAAATAATGGCAAATCACTGGAAAAACATTTACTAAGTAGGTAGACGTTATAGACTAGCACTGAGTTATAAGAAATGAGCTTTTTTTTTTTTTTTTGAGACAGAGTCTCACTAGGTAGCCTAGGCTGACCTTGAACTCACAGCAATCCTCCTGTCTCAGCTTCCTGAGTGCTGGCATTACAGGCATGCTCCACCATGCCTAGCTAGCATATCCCTTTTTAAATGCTATTTTAAATACATGGGGTTAAATTTTTATTAAAAATGTGGATTTTGGGTAAAAATCTCCAGGGCATATAAATATGAATGAAGTCTGTATCAAGAAATATATTTTCATAATGTTGGAGTTTATTTCATTCTGAGTGTTTTAAAATGATGATTTATTCAAAACCAGTGTTAAGAAGACACAGTTTAACAATTTCAAATTTCTAATTTTTTGCCAGGTGTGGTGGCACATGCCTGTAATCCCAGCATTTGGGAGGCTGAGGCAGGAGGATCACTATGAGTCTACATAGTGAGACCCTGTCTCAAAAAAAATACTAATGGTCCAAGGATCTATACATGCGATGGAACTCTTAACATTTTCTGCAAATATTGTATGTATCTGTATGCACAAATATGGTCTTTCTGGAGAAAGAATTACATACTTTCTAGCAGATTTTCGGAAAGATGAAATTTCTCACAAGGTTAGTAATCAATCCTTTAAGGGAAAGGCCTTAAGTTGGAGTCATATGGGTCCAAAAGGTCCTTAAAGTATATAAACAAATACCTTTCCTTCAAGTATGACACAGTCTTTGCAATGTGCTCAGCTCCCCCATCAGGTATATCTAGAAAGAAAATCCACTGCTCAAGGTGATGTCACCACACAGTAAAAGCCAACTGCGGGCAGAGGCCACGGTGACACACTAACCATCTCGATCTACAGAGGTCAGGACAACGTAATCCAGGCCCCACTGTGCGATCGCTGTTGCGGTGTTGTAGGGCTCGCTGGCATCCAGAGGAGGTGGGTTTCTTGCAGTCTTAACAGAACAAAATCTGCAACCTCTTGTGCATGTGTCACCCATCAACTAGAACAGAGATTTAAGTCAGTCAGATGGCCCTCAGGAACATAATGCTGAAAGCAAGTTGCACAGAATATGAAGAGAATGATTCCATTTGTAAAAATCTGAAATGCATATAGTACATTGTTAAGGATTATAAACATGTAAAATGAGAAAGAGAAGGAAATGACAAATTCAGAATTAATAGTATTAAGGGAAAAGGAGAGGCGATGGGGCCCAGGGAGAGACACACAATCCAAATTTTAAAATTCAATTTAAAAATGGGATCCCAGGAGCCAGGGATTTAGCTCTGCGGCACCACACCTGCCTCTCAAGCACAAGGTTCTGAGTTCAATCCCCGGTGCCTGGAAAAAAAAAAAAAAGGGATCCTAATACACATTTAGGGGACAGATGGGGACTTCAAAGATAGGTATCTGTTGTAATGTTATACTTTATAACTTATAAAGATTTCCTTGTATCTCTCTATTCACTAAGTATAGTCCATGTTTGCAGTACCTGATTATGTTCATCGTGGGGAGTTAGTACATGTACATAACATATCTGTGTTGCGTTTTAACTTCGTCCTTCCCTCCTCTCCCCTTGTTCAATAAATGTGATTTTAAGACACAAAATATTCAATCAGATCAATGTGCAGATTTATGTTAGTTAAATGGAAGGCACAGCTCCTTATTAAATATGTAAGACAGAAAAACATAAGAAGTTATCAGGAAGAACATTTCCAAAAGTGAACAGAAAAGGGCTCTCAAGGCAGCACACAGTTAACTATCAGACAGATGGAAGAAGCAATAATAGATTGATTCAGAGAAGGTGATACACAATAGGTTATTCTGTCAGGTTTATTTCCTTATACTTCTCATAAACTCATTCATAATGAGAAATGTGACCATAGGTTCACACTGCACATATTTTTTTTTTTTGGTACCGGTGATCGAACTCGGGTCTTTGCGCTTGCACAGCAGGCGGCGAAACCACTGAGCTAAATCCCCAGCCCAACACTGCACATTTTTACGAGGAGGATACGAAATGCTCATTTATTTTTTTTTTGGTACCTGGGATCAAACTCAGGACCTTGCGCTTTTAAGGAAGGTGCAGCTCCACTGAGCTAAATCCCTGGCCCATGAAATCCTCATATCTACACTAAAGTTTGAGGCCAAGCTGACTTTACCATGATTGTGGCTGTGGCAGTGGCATATTCACCACCTCCCCAACACTCTCCAATATTGGGACATCGAGCTTCCTCACACACCTGTAAGTAAAAGGGATCAGAATAAAAGCAGGTTGAAAATACCAAACAATTGAACAATTATTAGAAACTTTAAGATCCCTATTGTTTACTACTTTTTTTTCCCTGTACTAGACACTGAACTTGGTCTCGTGCAGGCTACACAGCTCTTTAGTACTGAGCTGTAAACCCAGCCATTTTTTAAAATTTCACTTTGAGACAGAGTCTTCCTAAGTTGTCCAGGTTGGTTTTGAACTCGAAATCCTCCTGCCTCAGCCTCCAGAACAGCTAGGATTATAGGCATATGCCACCATGCCCAAAACAACATATTTCATACTCTTTCCAGCAGACATGTACTTGATTTCTAATATAAAATGAACAAGCCTGGCAGCATGGTGGTATGAGCCTGTAATCTCAGCTACTTGGAAGGCTGAAGTAGAAGGATTACCTGAGTCCAGGAGTTTGGGATCATGTGCTCGCTTTGGCAGCACATATACTAAAAATAGGAGTTTGGGATCAGCCTGTGCAACATAGCTAGACTCCAACTCAAAACAAACAAAAACCCAAACCAGCTAGGCCTAGTGGTGCACATGCACTCAGGAGCCTAAGGCAGGACGATCATGGGTTTGAGGCCAACCAGGCTACACAGAGGAAGTTCAACGCCAGCCTGAGCTACATAAGGAGATCATGTTTGAAAAATCCACAAAACAATGACCTCAAACCAACAAAAACCCCTTGCTTCCCAAGTTGCAAGGCATATCTCGAGAGGTTAAGAAATATAATAACCTTTGTTTCTTTTGTAGATTGTGTGTGTGTGTGTGTGTGTGTGTGTGAACTCAACCACTGAGCTACACCCCCGGCCCTTTTCATTTTTTTGTTTTGAGACAGGGTTTTGCAAAGTTGCCCACGCTGGCCTCAAATTTGCAATCCTCTTTCCTCAACCTCCTGATAGCTGGGATTTTCTAAGCCACTAAATTTGGCTTGGAAAAATGATTTTAAATGCATTTTTTGGAGGGAGTGCTAGGGATCAAACCCAGGGCCTCACTGAACTGCATCCTCACGCCCTAAATGTGTTTTTATTCCTGACAATAATGCATCACTTAACATCATTATTTACTTTCCTTGCTGTTATTCAAATATTTATTAATTTTGTTACAAATGAATGGAAATACAGGTTCAGATTAATAGCAGGTAGTTAACACTGTAAGAACTTACTGTATGGAGATTTAAATTCCGCAATGTATTTTTCAGTTTATTGTAATTTTTTCCCATTGGAATCTCTGTCTTTAGCCATGGAGGCAGTCTCAACCTGAAGAAAGCCAAACATAACTGTCTGTAACAAACAGGCTGACAGGGCTGGGGATTTACCTCAGTGGTTTTGACACCTGCTGCGCAAGCGCAAGGACCCGAGTTCGATCCCCGGTACCAAAAAAACCAAAACAAAACAAATAGGCTGACAAATAATCACACAGCTTTTAAATTATTTTACTCTATTACCAATTCTACTTAAAAATTTTTCCATAATCCTAGATTCATTCTTAATTTCTGCCATAAGAGGAGGAACAAAGACTTAAATTTATGCTTGGTTAGAACACTTTAGAGATCACCAATAATGCGGTCTAACAGGGCACTGTGCTCACTTCTACCTTTTGCAAAGGCACAAAGTTGCACCATTCTTTGTTTTTTTTCCCCTCGGAACTGGGGATTGAACTCAGGACCTTGCACTTGCCAAGCAGGTGCAGCACTACTGAGCTATATCCCCAGCCCAAAGTTGCACGATTCTAATAAAAGAATAAAGAAGTCTTTGAACATTTCATTCCCTATGAGAAATACTACCAAAAGTATTATATTAACTCAGATGGTCTTTTTTTTTTTTGAGATGGGGTCTTACTATGTAGCTCAAACTGGCCTTGAACTCATAGCGATCCTTTTGGCTCAGCCTTCAGAGTGCTGGGATTACACCGTGCCCATTTTAATTCAGATTAAAAAGAGATACTAACCATGTACTATTTGTTTGACATTGTAGATTTTATGGGCTTTTTGTTTGTTTGTTTTGGGGATATGGTCTCGCTATGTGGCTATGTAGTTCAGGCCGGCCTTGAACTCACTATGTAGCCCAGGTGGCCTCAGGCTGGAGGCAATCCTCCTGCCTTAGCCTCCTGAGTGCTGAGACTACAGGTGTGCACCACCACGCCTAGCTAATGGTTATTAAATGGAAAAAAAAATCTACAATTTGGAGTGGAGACTACACGCTCAACTTCACTCACCTGTGTTCTGAAAGTTGTGGAATAGTCCTCAAAACTATTTCCCCCCTTGGGGCCAGGGATTTAGCTCAGTGGTTCTGAAGCCTTCCTTGTAAGTGCAAGGTCCCGAGTTCGATCCTCGGTACCAAAAAAAAAAAAAATCTCTACTTGGGCCAGGGATTTAGCCCAGTGGTTTCAGCGCCTGCCTTGCAAGCGCAAGGTCCCGAGTTCGATCTCCGGTACCAAAAAAACCTATTTTCCCTCTGCATGAAAGCCTCACCATTCTTTTAAATTAAGACAATGTATCCACAGGTCATATGTAAACTTGTTAACAAGTTAGATCATAGTATCCACTTATAATTTAAAAATCATCACACTCTAATAGCTTAATAGCTTAATAGCAAGGTGATAACTTTCAGTCTCTTTAAGACTCAGAAAGGCCGGGGATTTAGCTCAGTGGTTCCGCCGCCTGCCTCGCAAGTGCAAGGTCTGGATTTCGATCCTCATACCAAAAAAAAGAATCAGAGGCTGGGTAGAAAGTGGGAAGATGGTAGTATTTTATAGTTGAGTTTTAGGAAAGATGAAGAAAACCTGCTGAAGACCACAGGAAAAAAAATTCCAACAATTTCTAGTTACCCATTCTATATAGAGCTGTTATCTCTTCTTTCTCATGACTTTTAGTTAAGTTTAACAAGTTTGAAATTAAAAATATGCTCTACAGCTTGGTTATATTTAAAAATAATGCAGTGAAAGAATGGGACATTAAAATTGTCTCAAAATTTCAATTACCTTTCTCCTTTCTGGCGTTTTAAGTTTCCTTTATATTCATCCCAGTTGCTCTTGTCTGCAAGATCACCTGATACAAAATCTTGAAGGTCTGGCCCATTCTGTAAAAATTCCTTTTTTTTATCTGACAAGGAAGTTACTGCTCTGAGTGGGCTGTATAAACATCTTCCAAACACCTAAAGAAAGAGTACATTATAATACTCACTTAGTAGGGCCTGGAATAATGCAGTTTTAACCTTTATAATACTTAAAAGGGTAAAGCCAAATAATTGATGTAGAAATTGTTAAAGCTGGTGTGGTGGTGCACACCTGTGATACCAGCACTCAAAAAAATAAAAAAATTTTTAAAAAGACTCAAACCTAAAGAATAGGAATTAATTGTGGCATAGATCTAGGAACCTGTCTAATTTAAATCATACTTTTGGGGGGTTGGGGTGGGGACAGGGACTCGCTATTAGTTCAGGCCGGCCTTGAACTCATTATGTATCCCAGGCTGGCCTCCAACTCATGGCAATCCTCCTGTCTCAGTCTCCCAAATGCTAGGATTACAGGCGTGTGCCACCACGCCTGGCGAGTCACTCTTACAGGTGCTACAAGTTTGTTTTTCAACAAATTTCAACTGCAATCACTGGGGATGATGCCATAGATGTTTTCTATTTCTGATTTGAGACAGATGTTTACAAGGAAATTGGCAATACATCTCTCTAGCGTAGATAAGTGTAAGTATTAAAAGGCAAGCAATGCTAGATTCGTTTCAAAAACTGAAAGGAAGAAGAAAAAAAGACCTGAAAGGAGGATAACCAAATCTAACTTGTTTTAATTTTTCTAGGTTACGTTGTTTCTGTGTTTGAACATGACAGGTCTTCTATGCATTTGTCCGGGATAAGAAGTAACAGCATTTGGCTTCTAGATGTGAACACAAGCATGCACGAGATAACCAAACTAAAATTTACGAGTCAATACATGTAACGCAAAGGGACTTTTGATTCAAAAATCATGCCTGTTAGGGCGCTGCACAAGGGCGAGTGCACTTATCAATGTCTACAGCTTTAGTTTAGAGGTCAGGCTCATGTTCTCAGCGATCAAGGGTGGTGTCTAATACACAGTAAGGGCCCAATACAGAGCAGTTATTTGGGGTGCTTACTGTAGTGTTCTAAAATAAATACAGGGCACAAACCACTCTATAAGCAGGGGAAAATCAAAACCTTAAAAACAAAATCTTCAGCATCAGCCCAGAGAGCCCTTCAAACAAAACAATACCAGAGACTACCTCACAGGGATGTTAAATAACAGAAGAAAAACGATTCGATCCTTGCCCGGCTACAAGTAAACGTTCAAGGAGCGTTGGCCTTCATTGCAGGAAATGGAACCCCCTACCCCACGCTTGCACCCTTCTCGCTCTGCCTCTCACCCGGGGCACCAGGGTGCGAGCTGCGTTCCCGCAGCGTAGAGACATCCCCTCTTTAGGCCTAGTAGGGTCGAGGGACGATGGGATCACTAACTCCCGAGAGAAGACAGCTGGGGGGGGGGGAAGTCGCTCAGTTTATGACGCTACACCACAGACAATCAAGCTCTGTGATTGGTTGCTTTAGCCTGAGTGAGTCGCGTACTCGTGACGCAATACGCAAGGCCTTTACTGGCTACAAGTACGTGATGACGAAAGACGCTCTCTCTTTGCCGCATCTCTTTCGAGGTGAGACGGTTTCTGTACTCTTGTGGGGTCTGGGTATCTGAAGCCATCGGCTGTGGGAAAGCCAGCGCCATGGCCCCAACACTCGGAGTTCTTGTCCTGATTGTCTCCCAGCGCCATATGGATCTGGCGGCGCGGAGATCTGAGTCCCGTTCTGGCCTTTTAGGCCTACCCTCCCCTCCCCGAGCTTTACCGGTATGGCGCGCCTACTGGGATTTATACGGTCGAACACAGCATGAGTTAGTCCAGTGGGCTTCATGACACCCGTTGTGGGGCTGCTTCCAGGCTAGGACGCGCGGGAGGCCGCTCTTGGCCTCAGTCTCCTTAGATCCTCATCGGATTGCCTGTCAGGCATTCTCCGGTGGAGTGCAGTCTAGTCTGGTGGAAAAGTCCCTCCGAGTTCTGGCCTTATTACCTTAGGTGTGTTTGTGTTTCAGAATGAAGACCATTCTCAGCAATCAGACTGTCGACATTCCAAAAAATGGTACGAGGCTTGATGTTTTCCCGTAATTCTTTTCGTATTCTAAGCCTTGTTCGGTGATCTCACAAATTCGTTCCCTGTTCTAGTTGACATCACTCTGAAGGGACGCACAGTTATTGTGAAGGGCCCCAGAGGAACCCTGCGGAGGGACTTCAACCACATTAATGTAGAACTCAGTCTCCTTGGAAAGAAAAAGAAGAGGGTGAGTTTTTTGGGGCCTCTTATAAGAGTATCAGATGTTACAAATTAGATTTATTTTTGTCGTCATTGCTTATATAGGAAGCAGATGGTATTTTTACTTTCCAAAAATGAAGTTTTTTGCAACCTATACAAAAAATTGATATTTCAGGTTGTCATTACATCGTAAAATTACGGTAACGTTTGTGGACTGTAGAAGGCTCTAGATGGATTAGATTTTCCCAGAAGAAAATTGTGTGCTTTAATTAGGATTAGTTTTTTAATCTGTTCAGTAGATAAGTGAACTATTCTCTTAGAAGCATATTTATTTAAGGAAAGCTATCTAAACGTTTTATCCTGTTACAGCTCCGGGTTGACAAATGGTGGGGAAACAGAAAGGAACTGGCTACTGTTCGCACAATCTGTAGTCACGTACAGAACATGATCAAGGGTGTTACACTGGTAAGCCAACCGACTGTCATATTTTTTTAACCCTCTGGGAGAGGTTTGTCAGTTGTATTTTATGTGCACAACATAAATGTCTATTGTTGGAAATGGATTGTGCCTGTAGTTTGGTGAGATTTGTGATCTCCGAAATTGACCAGGCATCCCTGTCTTGAGGATTGAGTGGTGAATGTGAGAAAAGATCAGAAAGTAGGCTTATATGGTGTGTTTTCCCATAAAGTTCAGAGTTCATATGTTCAGATTTATTTTGGGTTTTTTGTTTAATAAAAATCTGTTATAGCTGCAGGCCATTGGGCACACTTGGAGAAGTTGGTGTGCCACCCACTATTAGGATGCCTTGTGCTGGTGGAAAAAGATAAAATCTTTTGGCTCTCGGCCTATTTTTCTTAATGTATATTTGATATCACTGTTCATGAAAACTTTAGTCCTTCAGTATACTTGATAATGGCACCTTCTACTTGGCTCTGTTCTAAACTTAGTGGCTCTTTTTTCACCTGTCTACTCTGGTCTCCAGACGTAAGTTTCTTGAAGGAAAAGACCCTATTTTACATGGCTTGATAGTCTCAATTTTGGCCAAAATAAGGGACTTTGGGTTCTCATTAAGAGAAATGAGCATAGTTTACTGTGGCAGAGGGGTAGTAAAAAGAAATGTTTCCTTAAGGACTATACTGTCAGGAGAGTGTCCCTGTGATGTACAGTTATAAAATGTCAACTCTGGGGGGTTTGGTACAGCTGACAGTTGTTAGAGCACCTTGATTAATGAGTGCCATGTGAGAGCTGTTGTGTTTTCAATTGTAACATAAGCATCCTACAGAATTTTGAAACTGGCTTTGAAATTTCTCAATATTGCTCAAAACTTGGATATTTAACAGGGCTTCCGATACAAGATGAGGTCTGTGTATGCTCACTTCCCCATCAACGTCGTTATTCAGGAGAATGGGTCTCTTGTAGAAATCCGGAATTTCTTGGGTGAAAAATACATCCGCCGGGTTCGTATGAGGGCAGGTATGTGCATGTCTTTAAATAGGACTCGGAATTTCTCCTTAAGTCTTGAAGGTCTAGTGTTTTGGGTTAGCTATGGCTAGAACCATATTTATTGTCTCTTGGTTACATCCATAACTCTTGGTGCTAGATAAGGGTCAAGGGTTTATGTCTTTTTTTTTTTTTTTTTTTAAGGGTTTTTTGTCTTTCCTGAAGGGTTACGTACTGAATTATCTTACAGAGTATGGTATCTTTTTGGGAAAGAGGAGTGTTTGAACCTTGTACACACTAGGCAAGGGCTGTACTATTGAGTAAACCCCAGACCTGGATGTTTTTAAAAGATCTTTGCCAGGTGTGGTGGTGCACACCTGTAGTCTGAGCAGTCCCAGTACTCAGAAGGAGGATCCCCATGAGTTTACGTACCAAGACTCTGTCTCCAGAAAAAAAAGATATTTTTCACAGATAATTATGTTTGTGGGTTTCAGTGTGATGTTTTATATATGCATTTGTAGAATGATCAAATCAAGCTACTAATTAGTGTTCATCTCACATAACTAATGTTTTTGTGGTAAAAACATTAAAGTTCTTAGCACCCTGGAGGCTGAGGCAAGAGGGTTACAAGTTCAGGCATAGCCTGGGCAACTTAACAACACCCTCAAGTCCTGGGGATATAGCTCAGTACAGAGGCCCTGGGTTCAGTCCCCAGTACTGCAAAAAGAAGAAATTAAATCCGCCAAAAGCTTCTGAATAATGATTAAGAGCTTAGAATATTCTTAGGTCCAAAGTTTAACTCTTATTATTCTACTGGGACAAGTCTCTTCTCTAGCTTATTTTACTGGTCTGTAAAAGGGAATATATTCTGATGAGTGGAATTTGGAAAGTACTTTAGTGCTTGCATAATACATAGCAGACAGTGAAGCTTTAAAAAATGACATCAGCAACATTTGATGACAACCCCTAGGTTTAAAAAAAAAATAGCTTTTGAGTGGTACTAAATATGTACCATAAGAAGAGGACTTGATAGAACTAAATTATAGTCTCCACATAATTGCGTTGCTGAGTCTGTGACCACTCTGGGACTGATTCATTTCAGCCAGAACAGAAAATTTCTGGCCAGATAAGCCATGCCCTATATAGCCAAAATTTCAAGAGAAGGTTAGCTTATTGCATGGAATGAAATTACCACTGGAATTTAAGGAGTCTGTTTTAGATCTGATTTGACACTGTAAATACTCTTCTCTTTTTAGGTGTTGCTTGCTCAGTATCTCAAGCCCAGAAAGATGAACTAATCCTTGAAGGAAATGACATTGAGCTTGTTTCAAATTCAGGTTTGTATATTTACTGTGCCTCATTATACCTACAAAATTTTATCTAAATCTTTGATTAAATATTTGGTATTTGGTATTCATTTAATTTTATTTGGTTTTTTTTTTGTACCAGGGATCAAACTCAGGACCTTGCGCTTGCGAGGCAGGCATCAGAACCACTGAGCTAAATTCCCAGCCCTTTTTAGGCTGGATGTGGTGGTGCATGCCTATAATCCCAGTGCTCTGGGAGGCTGAGGCAGGCGAATGGCAATTTGGAGCCTATTCTGATCAATTTAGTGACTTAATGAGACTCTCAAAAAAAAGGACTGGGGGTGCAATGTGAAGGCTTTGGGTTCAGTCTTCTATTTTGGGGAAAGCTATCCCAGTGAGATTCTAAATACAGCATATAACAATACAGGCATGTGTCACTTAAGGATGGGGATATATTCTGAAAAATGTGTCTTCTAGGCAGTTTTGTTGGCTTGTGAATACACTGTATACCTAGGTGGTGCAGGTCAGTCACTCAACACCCCACCCCCCGCAATCAGGAGATAAGGTAGGCTTGATGTATAAGGTTGCTGCCAGCAAAATGGGCATATATTTAACTTATGAGTAGGAGTACACTAAAATAATGCTTAAATAGAATAGTATGATACTCAGTTACTTTTTCTCTTATGAAGCTGCTTTGATTCAGCAAGCAACCACAGTCAAAAACAAAGATATCAGAAAATTTTTGGATGGCATCTATGTTTCTGAAAAGGGAACAGTTCAGCAGCCTGATGAATAAGATCCAAGAGGTAGGTTTCTTAGTTTTATTACTGCTTTAGATGGGGCTTAAATTAAATTAGAATTGCGATGGCATAGAGAATTTCTTTCCGGAACACAGATTTTGCAGAGTAAGATAATTGACATTTTACTGTGAATCAGTAAGTTATAACCTTTATATTGAATTCTTTAGTTTGGAACTTTGCTGGGCAAGGGTACTAATGGGAATTTACAGACATTTGCATTTCTTTTTACAGTTATCCAGCTACACAAACAAGCTTGTGGATTGGAAGATAAATTTGTGATATTTTAATGATGGCAATAAAAGATCTCTATTGATTTGAGACTTGTTCTTAATCCTTTCCAACTGCTTGGCAAATAAACAGCTTGAAGAATGATCTCATGTGCTTTTTTTTTTTTTTATGGTACTGAGGATCGAACCTGGGACCTTGCAGTTGTAAGGCAGGCGGCGGAACCACTGAGTTAAATCCCCGGCCATATCTCATGTGCTTTTGTAAGGAAAGAACAAGTGTTTTCTAGCTTATCTTCATGGGAACAAGTGCCTTGATTGAGTCTGGATCTTGAAGGGATAGCAAGAATATTTCAGGCAAGAGGAAATATTGTACCAGTGACAGGTAACAGCTATGTGGCTATAGAACTCTGGGGAGATCTTGAAGGTGGAATCTGAGTATAAGGTGAGGCCAGGTGTGTCCTGATCACTTGTGAAAAAAGAGCGGAGAAGTGGAACAGTGTCACACCCTCAGTATGGGTTGGAAAATGCAGTTAACTTTATGGTAAATGGTTGTTGAGGTTCAAAATCTCTTGTTCTGCACCTCAGCCATTAACTTCCACATGCTTTAACCTGACATGGTGTTTGCCTTGTCTAGACTGTCCAGTATTACACATCCACCCCTTACATAAATTCCATCGGGAAAGACTGATGGGTACATTCATTACTTTATTCCGAGGTTAAGGAGGTAACAGTTGGAAACTGGATCTTCCATCTTGATTCAAGTGTACCACCTGGCTATATCAAAACTGATGGATTTGTTTTTGAGACAGGGTTGCTATGTAGTTCAGGCTGGCCTCAAACTCATGGCAATCCTGCTTCAGCCTCCCAAGTGCTGGGATTATAGGTGTGTACCACCATGCCCAACAAACAGGGTTTTTAAGAAATTTTGCTTTGAAATAAGAGGTGGGGTTTTGGTAGGCTTCAAAGATAGGTTCTGGGTAAAATGGGTAAGTTTTTTCCTTTGTAGTGCTGGGGAATGAACCTAGGGCCTAGCAAATGCTAGGCAAGCACTCTTAACACTGAGAACCTTGTATAGCTTTTAACTGGGTTGCCTTTGCTCTTCCATGCCTATCTTTTAGCCAGAATGCTCTTTTTCAAACAGATAATACCACTGTGCTCCTAATCCTACAACAGTTCTTAAAACTGCTTACTAGAGCTGAACTGACCTTTGTGTTCCTTGGGACCCAGCACAATGCCATAAGGCCTCTGAGCAGTCTTCCCTTTGGAAGGTTTTTTTTTTTTAAGGTACTGGGGATTGAACTCAGGTCCTTGCACTTGCACAGCAGGCGGCAAAACCACTGAGCTAAATCTCCAGCCCTGGAAGGTTTTTTGAACTGTGGCTGACTCCTTTTTTTTTTTTTTTTTTTTTTTGGCACTAGGGATTGAATTCAGGTCCTTGTGCTTGCCAGGGTAGGCGGCAGAACCACTGAGCTAAATCCCCAGCCTAGACTCACTCCTTTTTAAGAGTATAGTTAGGGCCTGGGATTCAGCTCAGTGGCACTGCACCTGCCTCACAAGCACAAGGTCCTGATTTCAATCCCTGGTATGGAAAATTCAGAAAAAAGATATTCCAGTAGATCCCGGAGATGGCGGGTTGGGATTTAGCTCAGTGGCACTGTGCTGCCTGGCAAGCACAAGGTCATGAGTTTGATTCCTGATACCAAAAAAGTATAGTTACTGAAAACTTGCTTGATCACCCTACTAAAAAGTGGCATTCACTCTCTTGTCCTTCCTTTTTTTTTTGTCCCTCCTGTCTTAATCTGTTGCACTTGTTTCTGTCCATAGCTTTTCCGTCCTGTCCTGTTCCTTCCCATCCATGTGTTCCTGTGTGTTGTGTCTCCTGCCCCTGCACCACCACACCTGGAAACTATGCATATAGCATTTAAAATGTTCATGGTTTCTCTTGTTGAGTCTCAGTGTATGCTGCTGGAATGTAACCACAAGGATTGATACTGCACTGAGACATTCCAGGTATCTAGGCATGGACTTCTGAACGCATGGCACTAAGATTGCCAGAGAGTCAGATGGGACTGGAGAGATGTTCTAGAGAGTGTTCAATTTCAAAATGATTGAAAAATTTACAGAGGGACATTTTGTAATAGGATGAGATGTTCGTATTGAGAAAGTATGAGCAGTGGTCTGCCGTGGAAGTTAAAGTTTCGCTGAGAATGGACTGGTATGTTGGGCATGAGCTGCACTGGTAACTTCTGGAAGCTGTCCTTAGTTAAGGAGTGGTTACTGTATAACTTGTTATTTTCTTGGTTTTTTTGGTACAGGGGATCGAACTCTGGTCCTTATTACACTTGCAAGGCAGGCGGTAGAATCACTGAGCTAAATCCCTGGCCCAGTTACCATATAACTCGGGTATTGTGGATCTAGTTCTTCCCAGGGAAGATCATGTGTACTGTGGAGAAGCACTTACATTATTTCCCCAACTGTAGCGTAAGTGTTGACATTTTGTGAATGAGAACATACCCAGAAGTTACTTGTCCACTGCATGGGAGTCAAAGGGGGAGATGCACCATAGGGCAGAACCCAGTACAAAGGCAGAACCCATACATGTTCTGAAGTCTTAATGTCAACCAGATTATTAGCTGAATATAAATAATCAGCAGAAACCAGTTTATTTGGAATAACATTAAAATTAAACATTTAGACAATATACTGGCCTCATTTTCTAGAGGCTGAACACCACAGTTTGTGACATTCACATATGTCAAAAGATTAGTGAGAGACCGGTGGTTGTACTGAAAATAAAAGGTAGCGCAAGTTAGGTTTCAAAGTGATTTTTTCTCCTGCAACCAGTGTCAGAAAAGCTAAGATTTTAGCTAGTATCTGTTTCTGCTAAGAGCTATCAATTTCCAGTTGGCCCTTAACAGTTTTACATTGAATTTTTATAAGCCTAACTACTTAAGTAATAATAAATCGTGGGCCAGATTAAATATCCTACCTAAGGATTTTCACATGAGGCCATGGTTTAGACACTACTAAGGAAGGGCCGGGGATTTAGCTCAGTGGTTCCAGTGCCTGCCTTTCAAGTGAAAAGTCCTGAGTTTGATACCCAGTACCAAAAAAAAACTAAGGAAATCCCCAAGTGGCAGCAAGGAAGGACATGGAGCTTTCGGCCAGGAGCTTTACAACTTTGGGTAGCAGATGGCAAGGCAACATGTTTGAAAAAGGGGAGCATGATTTAAACTTCTCTTTTTCCCCTAATTGGGTGCAGGACTCCAACATTTAGCTGCATCTCAAACCATTTTGTGTTTTTTTTGGTACTGGGGATCAAACTCAGGTCCTTGCGCTTGCACAGCAGGAAGTGAAACCACTGAGCTAAATCCCCAGCCCATCTCAGACCATTTTTGAGGTAGGGTCTGGCTAAGTTGCCTAGCTGACTTCAGACTTGATCCTACTTCAGCTGCTTGAGTAGCTGGGATTATAGGTCTTCTTATCTCTTAGATGGGCACATTAAGAAATCATGAAGGTGGGAACTGTGGTAGCGCACTAGCCAAGCATGCTCAAATCTTTTCAGTCTCCAGTGCAGCAAATTGAAAAATAGTAAAGGTTGGTGGACCCAGAAGCTGACCACAAGATGCTTTAGAGACAGGAAGCAAAACCTGAAAGGTTAATTCAAAGTTTCTAGCTGGGGCCAGGGATTTAGCTCAGTGGTTCCGGTGCCTGCCTCGCAAGTGCAAGGTCTCGAGTTCAATCCCTGGTACCAAAAAAAAAAAAGAGTGAGAAACGTGTACAAAGTTTCTGGCTGACATCACATTTTTTTCTCAAGACCATGCTATTAAAAGAGGTGATAAATTGGGGGCCGGGGATTTAGCTCAGCACCACTGTGGCTGCCTTGCAAGTGCAAAGTCCTGAGTTCAATCCCTGATACCAAAACAAAAACCTCAGAGTCTGGGGTTGATTACAAAAGAGGTGATAAATTGATAATGAGTTTAACTGACATTTCAATGGAGCTCTTGAGTCAGGGTCAGTCCATATGGCACAAAGGGAAAAGGAACAGCCAAATGATTCTTTTAAATGTGTGTCTTTTCTACACAGCGCAATAAAACTGGACCAGTTGTAATGCATAGCATTAGGAACTGAGTTCTCACAGAACCGTTTTTGGCAAAGCATACTTTAAAACTGCTAGGTCTTGGGGAGTGAGTGACTGTTAGGGCAAGAAGAGAGAGAAGCAAAATTTGCTGTTTGAATTTGGCCAAATGGCAGGTTTATTTTGTATCACTTTTCATTTGCTTGATCAATTATCTGAAACAAACTTGTTCATTATCAATTAGAATCCTAATGTACTAAATTAGACTTCTAATAATAGATCTGAATATAATTAAAACTAATTTTGGGATCGTTTCCTACTAAGGCTTTTTGAGAGGAACTATTTCCTTTGGGCTTTTTTTTTTGAGACAGGGTCTCACTATGTAGTTCAGCCTGGCCTTGAACTCACTGTAGCCCACGCTGTTCTAGAATTTGGCAGTGATCTGCCTGCCTCAGCCTCCTGAGTACTAGGATTTTAGGCATGTGCTACTACCAACCCTAGCTCCTTTGCAAGTAGTCTAAAATTCCTGGCATGGGTGGACAGTGATTAACTACTATGTATAATGTGTGGTTAAATGTTGACCAACCAGAAGAAAGAATAGATACAAATGGGTGTACATGCAAGTTTTTTGTGTCTCCAGTATTTAAAATTACCTTAAACTAGTCTTAAGCACACAGTTCATTTTGTTGTTTTTGCTTGTTTGTTGAGTCAGGATCTCACTATGTAGTTCTGGTTATCCTTGAATTCACTGTGTAGCCCAAGCTGGCCTTGAACTTACAGCAGTCCGCCTGCCTTAGCCTCCTGAGTACTGGGACTACAGGCATGCCACCATGCCTGGCTCATTTTAAAACATTAGAGTATTCAAATTCAGGTTTATGAATTCTAGTAGAAAGGTGTCCTATAAAACAGTTTGTTGTGGTTTTTTTTGGTACCGGGGATCGAACTCGGGTCGAGGCAGGCAGTGGAACCACTGAGCTAAATCCCCAGCCCACTCTATAAAACAGTTTTAACTCACTTAGACCAACACTGTATTTCTCCAGAAATACACCCCAAGAGCTACCTGTATTCATGGGCAAAGTGGCAAAGCTTTTCAGGTAAAGAGTAGTTCTTGTGGAATAATAGCATAGTCCTGCGACTAATACTCGTGACAGTAAGACTTACGCTTTTTAGATTTCCTAGGTACACCAAATCACTAGGATTGGGAGGAGGAATAAAGCCAGCTAAGGGGAAACGGCTATGCCATGAGCAGCCTCCCTGTCTTCACACAGCTGGCTCTTGTTCTTGATCTTAGTCCTGGGCCCTTTCTACAGGATGAATTGTAGGAGTTTTACATATATATA
>NW_004624870.1:4835777-4867299 GCF_000247695.1 Heterocephalus glaber
ATATATATAAAAAATTTTTTTTCCGGAACTTGGGTCCTTGCACTTGCGCAGCAGGTGGCGAAACCACTGAGCTAAATCCCCAGCCCCTTTTGGGAGTTATATGTTTTTAAAAAATGAGAAATCTAGTAAGAGAAAGCTTGCAACAAAGATGTTTTAGAAAGGCTATTTTTTTTTTTTTTTTTTGAGAAAAACTAAGATTGATGTGTTTTAGTCTGTGCTGTAACTGGCTACCCTATTGTAACTGCTTACCCTCTTGTGGCTTTGCTTTCCATTTGAGGACAACCCTGACCTAAAGACACCTTGTTAGAAATGACAGAAATCTGCTGTGGAGTCCAACAAGACAGATTTTCACTTTTTAAAAATAATTCCTTTGCCACAGTAGCGATTGGTATTTGGAGAAGAAATCCAGGGAGGAATGACAGGAAGCAGCTCATCATTCTTCCGGAAGCTGCAGATCAGGGAAGCTCAACTCAGTCAGGGTGAAGCCATATTCTTCAGCTCCAAGAACAGAACTCACTGATGACCATGCCTAAGGGAAAATTCATTTGAACCTCCCTGGGAGATGGCAAGTGGTACCACCTGGCTTACTACTGATCTCAAGCTGCCTTCTTTACAGTACACATCCGTGTTCTGTAAGTTCCCAGCGGGTTGACTGGAGTGAATTTCTAAGTTATCACGACAGAAATCAGATCAGTTTAGCTAAGAACTCTCTTGTGGCCTTTCTTTAATGGTATGTTTTGTAAGTTCTTTGCTTTCCAAAATTTTCTCCTCCTTTGCTGGTGAAAAATGGTGATTGATAATAGCAGAACCAGGGTGGAGAGTAAGCAGCAACCAAAGAATATCAGTGGCTTCTTCTGCAGGGGAAACAAGCAGACGGTGCACTCCGTGTCTCTCTTCGTCTGACCACACACTGGACTGCTGTCCTCAGAAGGGAAGCCACCACTGCTGATCAGTTTGTTATAAAATTTTACTGAAGATTTGGCTTTGAAATCGGATGTGAAGAATCCAAATCTGGGTTTAGATTTTTCTTCAGTCAGTTTGAACGCATAATAGCCTCTGATTTTGACTTTGTCAATCAGGTATGCTGAAAAACACCAGAAAACAACAACATTACTCACAAGTGACGGTGAAGTAAGAATTGTTGAGTAAGAATTTAGTTTACCGTGAGACAAGCTCAAGTCATGTCCATGAAAAAAAGGACATGATTCTCATTAAAGATTTCTATGGCTCAAGGAAAGAGGGTAAAAAGTATAAGTTTAAAAAGAAATGGAGGGCTGGGGATTTAGCTCAGTGGTTCTGCCACCTGCCTTGCAAGCGCAAGATCCTGAGTTTGATCCCTGGTACCAAAAAAAAAAACTGGAATAAAATCTTGATCAATAGGTAATCCAGAAACACTTGGGGGAAAAGCAAATTTAAGAAGCAGAGCCCTGAAAGTGAAAGTACTTAGGTCATCAGCAGAAAAGTCTTACCTGTTTGTCCTGATTGTGGCCTCAGATGAGCCTCTGGTGTCCCCCAGTCGCCACAGTTGCTTCCTCCTGGTCACCCCTACTCCCAGTCAGTCTCAAACCTTCCATCCCCTCAGAGTTGCAGCCCTGCTGCCCTCCTTTCTCTGAGGGATAGCTTGCATCCTGGCTCGCTCAGAGGACACGTTCAACTCCTGTAGTCACAGCTACCTTCTGGCTTCCCTTCTGCTCCCACAGCCTCCTGCACAGCTGCCCTCCATGCCTGCTGGCTTTATTCCTCTCCTGGCTCAGGGGCAGGGCTCTGTCTGCTCTCATGTAAACATCCTGTAACTTCTGCCATCTTAATGAAATTTAAAACCTCCCTCTAGCACATCTCCCCAGCGAGCTAGCTTTTACAGCACCTGCTTCCAGTCAGCCTCCTTTAACCATTTCTCATCTCTCTGGCCTCTGAATATTGACATGTCCGAAGCCTTATCCTTCTCTAAGCTTGCAATCTTAGTGAGTTCATTCAGGTCATTTCAAATATGTGCATGGGACATACTTGAGTATACTCGAGCCCGAATTTTTATGGGGTAAAAATCTACAAATAGATAAGATACAGTGCTGTATCAGGGGTAAAAAGTTCTCTGGAGAAAAATGGAAGAGGATGCTGGGCTGGAGAACTCTGGGCCAGCCTGGACCACATAGTGAGACCCTGTCTCAAACACCAACAACACACAGTATGGTTGTCTGAGTGAAGAGGGTTGTGGTGAAGGAACAGCAAGTACAAGAGTCCTAATGTTTAATGTGGGTGTGTGGCTGGCCAGTGAGGGTCCGGACTGAGGTCTGAGTGGCTGAGAAGAGTGAATGAAGAAAGATGAGGTCAAAGAGGGAAGGGAGGGACGTAAGAGCTGTGGCTTTTAGAACTGTAGCAGCTCTTCCTCAGCCTGGGCACCCTCTTCCCTTCTGTTTATATCTGGACGCCCCCAAGCCTCATATGCTCATAGGTGGGACTCTGGGGAGGCGGCTAGATCACAGGTGTGTGATGCTGGGAGGTGAAGCCTGGTGGGAAGAGGTGGGCCACTGGGGGCGTGGCCTGGATGTGTGTGTGTTTAACCCTCCTGCCTGGAGGGCTCCCTGCTTTCTGTCCACCAGCCATGAGCTCTTTCTCCTCTGCCCTCCCACCCTGCCTTGGAGCAAGCTGATGGTGGACTGAAACCTCTACAAACTGGGAGCCAAAGTAAACCTCTCCTCCTTTAACTTGGGGGTGTCAGAAAATAAACACACACAAAAATCTGGCAGGCTAGTGGCACATGCCTATAATCCGAGCACTTGGGAGGCTGAGGCAGGAGGATCACAGTGAGATCAAGGCCAGTGTGGGCTATATAGTTCAGGACCAGCCTGAACGACATAGAGAGCCTCTCTCTCTCTCTCTCTCTCTTCTCTTAAAAAAACCCTAACTTGTGGATGTTGGGTATTGTGTCCCGGCAACAAGAAAGTAAGATATAAGGGCCGGGGATTTAGCTCAGCGGTTTCGCTGTCTGCTGCACAAGCGCAAGGACCTAAGTTCGATCCCCAGTACCGAAAACAAACAAAAAAACAACAAAGAAAGTAAGACATCTGTTTGACTTTTTTGGATTTTTTTTTTTCAATATGGAGGGCTGAGCCCAGGGCCTTTGCACTGAGCTACATCCCAACGCTCCCTCCCCTTTACTAAATTTTGAGATGGGCCAGGCCTGGTGGCACACACCTGTAATCCCAGTGCTTAGGAGCCTGAGGCAGGATTACCATGAGTTCAAGGCCAGCCTGAACTACATAGTGAGACCCTGTCTCAAAACATTAAATAAATAAATAAATTTTGAGATGGAGTCTTGCTAAGTTACTAAGTTACCCAGACAGGACCTGAACTTGGGAATCTCCTGCCTCAGCTTCCCAGGGTGCTGGGATTACAGACATGCACCACCATACCCAGCTTGTTTGTGGATTCTTACCTCATAAAAATAACAATTCCATAAGTACAGTGGTGCTTTTTTTTTTTGGCACCGGGGGTTGAACTTGGGTCCTGTGCTTGAGCAGCAGGGGGCAGAAACACTGAGCTAAATCCCCAGCCCCATAGCGGTTTTTTTTTTTCTTGAGGACAGTGATTTTGATTTTATTCACTGGTGCTAAGAGTGCCCAGAACAGTTTTTGCCTTAGGTGCTCAGTGTTTGTCAAATAAATGCATACATTTCTGGGGTATTTCTGCTACTTCAAAAAAGTTTATCATGGTCATTTAAACATAAGATTTTAAACTGGGCATGGTCGTACATGCCTGTAATCCCAGCACTTGGGAGGCTGAGGTAGGAGGAGAGTTTGAAGCCTTCCTGGGCAACATAGTGAATTCAAGTCCAGCCTGGCCTACATAGTGAGATCCTGTCTCAAAAAACAAAAGAAAAACAAAAAGTTACAAGCCTCAATGTTGGGAAGGGTCTGTGAGATCAGCAGTCTGATACACTGCTGTCAAGAATATTTGACCCCATAATTGAGCAACATGCCCTATAGGTGGTAATTAGAAATGAAGATAAAGATTCTATACTGAACTCCTAAATATCAAACACTAGGTATCTACTTTGAGGGAAAATGAAACCCTAAATATCAAATGTTAGAGGAAAGGTTAAGTATGTGAAGGTATGTTCATATAGCATGCAATATTAAGCAATTAACAAAAAGTTTGAGATTTTTTATGACATGGACCATTTATAATGTGATTTTAAGGAAGAAGTTTCTTGCTTAGAGATAGAGTGCTTATCTAGCATGCATGAGGCCCTGGGTTTGATCGACAGTACAACAAAGAAAAGTTGAGGCTGAGGATTGGGGATATAGATCTGTGGTAGAGCCAAACAGGAGGCCCTGGATTCGATTCCCAGTTCTGGGGAGGGGGGTAGATACAAAACTTTTTTTTTTTTTGGTACCGGGGATCAAACTTGGGTCCTTGCACTTGCGAGGCAGGCGTCAACACCACTGAGCTAAATTCCCGGCCCAACTTTTTTTGTTTTTGAGATAGGTCTCACGTGTAATTCAGGCTGGCTAGGGTAGTCTCAAACTCGGCAATCTTCCAGCCTCAGTCTTCTGAGTGCTGGGATGACAGGTATGCCTCACCACCCCTGGCAAAACTGTGTTATAGGATGAGCTCAACTGTATTAAAAAAAACCTAGGGCCAGGGATTTAGCTCAGTGGTTCTGGTGCCTGCCTCGCAAGCGCAAGGTCCCAAGTTCGATCCCCAGTACCAACAAAACGAAACAAAACAAAAAACCCCCTAGTATCAGGAAGGTGAGACAGGAAGATCTCCATGAGTTCAAGGCCATCCTGAACTACATAGTGAGACCCTGTCTCAAAAATTAAATAAAATAAAAAATAAAATACCTAGCAATTACCCTGGAAGGAAGTAATTCAGAATATTGACAGTGCTTGTCTTGGGGAGTGAATTTTCAGATGATTTTTAGAAAAATATGTCAAAATTTCCATAATAAGCTTGTTACCTTTATGATTAAAATTTCAAAAATCCAGGGGACAGTCCAGTTTTCAGAATGAACTCAATCGACAGAACTCGAGTGCTACAAATCTGACAGTCACTACTGGGGCTTCTCCAGCCTCTGTCTCGGTCCCTACTCACCAGCCCGGAGGGCCCAGCCTCACCTTTCAGAGCCTCCTGGACATACTTTTCCAGGTAGTACTTTCGGAGCCGGTCGTTCTCCCGCGCCTGGTCGTCGATGCCGCTGGCCGTGATGTAGACGTCCACGTCGCCATAGTGGGCGCGGATCCAGCGCAGCAGTTTGCGCGCGCCCCAGGGCAGCACGGCCAGGCGCGTGGGCGAGCTCAGGCGGGTGATGTCCTGTAGGAACTGCACGTCGCGGTCCGCGTCGTAGCTGCTGCCCCTCTGCTGCTCGTGCATCACGAACCTGGTGGTGAAGTGGTTCAGGGCATAGAAGTCGGCGGCTCCCTTGACCAGCCTGCGCTCGGCCTGGTTGAAGCGGGGCAGCGCGGAGCCCGAGAGCCCGCGCCGGTTCCGGGAGGCCAGGTGCTCCTGCATGGCCCGCGGGTAGTCTCCGGTCCCGAAGAGCGGCTCTGCGAACCAGGCGATCTCGAACTGCAGGAAGCGCTCAGCCGCCTTCCAGTGCGAGTCCACGAAGGGGTTGGCTGGTTCCGCCCAGTCCGAGTGCAGGGACAGCGACACGGCCCCACGCTGGGACGCCCGGTGCCGCCGGTCGTAGAGGTGCCAGGCCAGCGCATGGGCGATCAGCAGGTTGTGCGCCGCCTGGTAGGTGTCGTTACCGGTGCGGTTATAGATGTCGCTCAGCCGGTTGGGCTCATTGATGGTGATCCAGAGCCTCACCAAGTCCCCCAGCTCCTGGAAGCATAGCCCTGCGTAGTCCTGGAAGGCCTGGGCCGTGGATGGGTTGAGCCAACCCCCGCCATGCAGCAGCGGCCTGGGGAGGCCCAGGTGGGCGTGCGTCGGGTAGTACAAGGTGACCATCGGGGAGATGTTGAGCTTCAGGCCCTCGCTGACCACACACCTGTAGTACCTTAGAACCTGTCGGTTAACCGAGGTCAGGTTGCCCGTGGGGAGGACAGAGGCCCAGTCCAGAGCGAACCGGAAGTGAGTGACTTTCATTCTGGCCAGCATCTCGAGTTGTTTTTTGATGCTGATAAAGTCTGTGCATTGAGCCTTCCGCGTTTTCAGCTTTACCCCTTTGACCCGGTGCAACCGTCTGTTGCCCGTGGCATTCCACACATACAGGCTGGGGTCTGTGAACTGCGGGGAGGAGGCCATCAACTCGGGCTGTGGAAAGAAGCACACTCGGGTGAAGCCTGTGGTGGCCACGAGAGGCTCTTCCTATACACACTTTGAGAGGAAGATGCTGCCTCTTGCCACGAGACAGAAAATAAATGGTCCACCTGTCCTTCTTGATGACCTGTGTGTTCCGGCTGCTCCCCTAGAGAATTACCCTCCTTGCCAGCCCTCAGAATCTCCAGGGAGACCAGGAAACACAGGGAAGGAACCACATCCGGGGTTCAGCTCGGAATACAAATTGTTTCAGAAAAGACTGAGAAGCCATTTTCCAGCTCATTTGAACTTTGAACCCAGGTTATATGGTGGGGTCGCATGTGATTCTGTTCAAATGCATCCGGAAATTGGTTTAGTACCCTCAGTTAAAAGCGATTATGAAAGATGCATTTTAAGCCCTGTCATAAAACAAAGGCAAACGTAAAATTGGAGGAGGTCCTTCAGGTCAGGACTTGGGGTTAGAGAGCAGGCTCTGTCCCAGCGACAGTTCCTACAAGAGATGGTTTGGTGGCATGAGGGTGAGCTAGGGCTCCTTGGATTTGCTAAATGCAACTTTTAATTCTCCCTGTTTCAAAAGTCCAAGCAATGTCACATTTGGATCCCATATACAGCCCCCCAGGAGAACACAGCATTTATTCACCCAGAAGAGAGTACTGAATGCTGTCTCTACCCGAGGACAGTAATATTCCCAGAAACCCCCACGGTTAACTCTAACACAGGGAGTCCTAGACTTCTGTCGTGGTCTGACCCTTTGAGCCTTGGGCTGAGCCACTATATAGTTCTGAAACTGTCCCACCCACCGCCCAGGTGTGCGGTTGCTCCCCTTGCCCTAGTAACTAAAGTGGTGTATAAATATAAGGCAGTCATGACTTAGGTTTAGTTTTCCCTGGTTGCAATTAACATCCTGCTAGGCCCTTGAGTCTAAACTAAAACAAAGGGCTTAAGAAAAATATTTCCCAGTTCAAGATTAATAAGGACAAGCAAAAGTTCTCTTTTTGTTTTAGAATACTGTTTCTCCTCACAACTGAATTTAAATACACCAGGAAAAATGATAATTAACCTGTGGTAAATCTTTTCCCTCTAATTGTTTTCTCATGTGTCATCCTTCATAGCCTAATTGCAAAACTATATTACTGCCCACTTGCCATCTGCCGGCCCATTATCTAGGACATTAAACTGAGAGAACATTGATCATGTGAGCGTGAAGTTAAATCTGTATATAATTAATTGTTTGAGTAAAATCCTCCTAGCCTCAATGGCTAGTTTTAGTGTTTTAAATAAAGCTCACATCATCATGGCATTGAAAAGGGTATTTACAAACCGCAATCTTGCTATGACACGAGGCAAGATCAAATAAAATGTTTTACTTTTTTTGGTTCTGTATTTTTTGAGACAGGGTCTCACTGTGTAGTTCAGACTGGCCTTGAACTCACTATGTAGGCCAGGCTGGCCTCACATTTTTGGCAATCCTCCTGCCTCAGCCTCCCGAGTGCCGTCACACCGGGCTTTGTTTTACTTTAAAAAATCTCCAGAAAGCATTAGTTGTAGACAACAACTGGCTGTGATTAATCTGCCGAGGGATCTAGGTAAAGATGATGTACCTCAAATTCAGCCCCAGCTCCCAGAATTTGTTTGTGAAATTCTGTTCTACACTAAGGGGACCCAGGATCCTCTGAGAAATGGTTTTTTCCAGGTCTGGGGCAAGAAAAGAATAAGGTGATGCTGGGATATCTTGTGCCAGAAAACTAAGAGAGTGCTAAAAAACTTGGGGGTGGGCCAGGGATTTAGCTCAGTCAGCGGTGCTGCTGCCTGCCTCGAAAGTGCGCAAGGTCCTGAGTTCAATCCCTGGTACCGAAAAAGAAAACAAAAAAACCCCAAAAACAAACACACAAAAAACTTAGGGGTATAGCCAGGTATGATGCCACACACCTGTAATCCTAGCACTCTGGAGGCTGAGGCAGGAAAATTGTCTCAAAAAAAATCCAGAGAGGGCCGGGGATTTAGCTCAGTGGTTCCCCTGCCTGTCCCAAAAGCACAAAGATCTGAGTTTGGTCCCTGGTACAAAAAAAAAAAAAAAAATCCAGAGAATAAATGTAGAAAGAATAATATAATTAAAACTTCCTCTTTTTATGGCCTACAAATAATTAAGGCAATTTTCTCTTTTTTTTTTTCTGGTACTGGAAATCAAACTCAGGACCTTGTGGTTTTGAGGCAGGCGGCAGAACCACTGAACTAAATCTCCTGCACAAGTTTCATGAATTTATGTTGAAACCATTGGATATATTGTTGGGGAACAGGATATTCATATGGTCTCACTTTATCATCAAATTACTTCTTTTATTATTTTTTTCTTTCTCAGACAGGGTATCGCTATGTTGTCCAGGATGGTCTTAAACTTGTGAGCTCAAGTGACTCTCCTGGGCACATGCTACTGTGTGGCCAGCTATCAGATTAGTTCTTAAATAAAAATATCAGCTGGCGTGGTGGCACATACTGTGAGCCCAGCATTCTGGGAGGCAGAGGCAGGAGGATCACAAGTTTGAGCCCTGCCTGGGCAATTTAGTAACTTAGTGAGACTCTCTCTCAAAATGAAAAATAAAATAAAAATAAATGTTTTAGGTACCTGCATGACATTGTAATGATACAGGAGAATGTCCATGTTCTTTTTTTTTTTTTTTGGTACCGAGGATCAAACTCAGGACCTTGCATTTGCAAGGTGGGCATGGTGCCACTGAGCTAAATCCCTGGCCAACAATTATTCAATCTTGATGCAAGGAATATGTTTTTATTTTACAGGTTTGAAATTTTTCAAAATAAAATGTTGGAGTAGAAAAGAATACTCTAAGAGACTAGAAAAGATAAGATAGAGATATATGAGAATAGTATGATCTAGTATATGATTTAGTATTTTTTTAATTTTAAAAATTTATTTATTTTGGTTTTTTGAGACAGGGTCTCGCTATGTAGTGCAGGCTGCCCTTGAACTTGGTGGCAGTCTTCCTGCCTCAGCCTCCCAAATTCTGGGATTACAAGCATGTACCACCACATCCAGTTTGATATAGTAATATATATATATATATATTTTTTTTTAGGGAATCAAATTTGGAGCTTTATTTTGACAGAGCTAGTCAATTTCAGTCGCAAAAATTCAAAGAAGCCTAAAGCTATTTCAATGTTTTTTGGGGGGTTTTTTTGGGGGGGGTACTGGGGATCGAACTTTGGACCTTGCGCTCTCAAGGCAGGTGGTAGAACCACTGAGCTAAATCCCTGGCCCGCCTAAGGCTATTTCAATCAAATTGATCCACTCCAAGATAAAGAACTGACTCACAACAAAACCTTTAAGCTTCCCTAACTGCCTGTTAGTCAATTCACAAAATAATACCAGCTCTAAGAATTTCCAGTCCCAATGTCTCATGGCCAGAAAAGTCTCAAATTGGACAGCTTCCAGGAAAGCCCATTACCCTCTGGTAACTTTCTCACCGTCCTTCTCAATTCTTTATTCCATTTATTTTGTTACAAAATTATTGTTGTTGGGCTGGGGATTTAGCTCAGTGGTTCTGCTGCCTGCTTCGAAAGCATAAGGTCCCGAGTTCGATCCCCGGTACCAAAAAAAAAGAAACAAACACAAACAAAAGACCCCCCAAATTATTATTGTCTTTCATCTTTAGAGAGAACTGGGAAGAAAGTGGTTACAGTCAAAGAAAGCACTTTCTTCCCATCACTTATCAGACTAGAACTATCCTTCAAATTCTATCTTTGCCCTTTCCTCTAACTAGCACACAATGAGAACAAAATACCCACTCACACATCTACATGTCAGGAGGAAGTGTTTTTCTATATATGTATACTGATTCCCTCTCTCCTAGCACTTAAAGAGCAAAAGAACAGTCTGAGAACTAAAGGACTCTGAATTAGCCTGCCTAGATGCCAGTCTTGTCTTTTCTGTTTTCTCCTCAGACTTGTCAGCATACAGGGCTGCAATATAGCCATGTCTGTTCTCCCAGTCTTCTACTGCTAATTACTAAAAACCAGAAAAGTCCTTTACTCCTCCATACTCCACACCAGCTTCCCCATTTCCCCTTCTTTCTGTAACCAGGAAAAACAAGGAAGCAGTAAGCTAGAGAGCCTTTTGGAAAGCAAATCCAGTTGAATCCTCATTCAACCCCAATTCTCCTAACCCACATGACCATTCCCTCCTGCCCTTCCCACTCTATTAAAAGCTAAGGGCCTGGCGGCTTCTGCTGCTCCTCTCCTCCCGGAGCGGAGGCGGGGGCGCCAGCGGCTGCGGCGCGCTGACTGCTGGCTGCTTTCCGGGGCTGGGAGTCAGCCGCCAGCGGCAGCATCAACACCACCGGACGGTATTGATGGTGTGACCTGTTCACGCAGGGGAAACTTGAACATTCACAGGTGCACCAGAGGCTCTCTTCCTGGCAGAATTTGGGAGTTGTTTATTGTAGTACTGTTGTGCCCTCTGATGATGTGACAGTAGTTTATCAAAATGGGTTACCCGTGATATCTGTGAGGCCACCATCCCGGCGTGAACGCTGCCAGTTCACACTCAAACCCATCTCCGACTCTGTTGGTGTGTTTTTACGACAGCTGCAAGAAGAGGATCGGGGAATTGATGGAGTTGCAATCTATTCACCAGATGGTGTTCGAGTTGCTGCCTCAACAGGGATAGACCTCCTCCTCCTACTCGATGACTTCAAGTTGGTCATTAATGACTTAACATATCATGTACGGCCACCAAAGAGAGACCTCTTAAGCCATGAAAATGCAGCAACACTGAACGACATGAAGACACTAGTCCAGCAGCTGTACACTACATTGTGCATTGAACGGCACCAGTTAAACAAGGAAAGGGAGCTCATCGAGAGATTAGAGGATCTCAAACAGCAGCTGGCTCCCCTGGAAAAGGTACGAATCGAAATTAGCCGAAAAGCTGAGAAGAGGACCATTTTGGTGCTATGGGGTGGCCTTGCCTACATGGCCACACAGTTTGGCATTTTGGCCCGGCTCACCTGGTGGGAAAATTCCTGGGACATCATGGAGCCGGTTACCTACTTCATCACTTATGGAAGTGCCATGGCCATGTATGCATATTTTGTAATGATGCACCAGGAATATGTTTATCCAGAAGCCAGAGACAGACAATACTTACTATTTTTCCATAAAGGAGCCAAAAAGTCACGTTTTGACCTAGAGAAATACAGTCAACTCAAGGATGCAATTGCTCAGGCAGAAATGGATCTTAAGAGACTGAGAGGTCCATTGTAAATACATCTGCCCCTCCGACAAATTGGTGAAAAAGATTGATCTGCAAAGAGCCTATGAATCCTGACAGAAAGAACACCTGTGTATAACTCTTGCCTTTTTAATTAAAGCATTGCAGGTGAAAGCTGGGAGCCATGTGGGGGTAGAGGGTTTTTACCTTTAATTATAAAACAAAAAAAATTCTGAGGGAAGAAAGGAATGTTAAAATCTGAGGATCAGGGATCATGGAATATAAGCTCAAAGGGCTTAGTGAATATTGTCTTAATCAGGCATCTCAGATTTTGGATGAAATGATGCAATTATGTAGTTGAGAGATTCATAAAGAGAAAATGATGCTGGAGTGTTTGTTTCTTGCATCTTCTTTGCAGGGTCAGCAAAACAGTAACACACCAGCACTCCACTCAACTCTATTTTTTTTTAAATTTAACATTTCTTATTTTTGATATAGGAATAAATAAATATAAAAAAATAAATAAATAAAAGCTAAGGGCCTGGCAATTAGAATTGGCTGCAAGTGAGGCTGCTTAACTCGGCTCTCTTCCTTGCCATGGGGGTAAGGGAAATCCCCGAATCTATCACCCGTGCAGCTCCACTGTCGTATCTCCCATCCCATTCCCCTTCCTCCCAAACTTTCCTCCTGTCTCTCCCTTTCCCCATTGCCTTGTCACACCGACACTCTCTCCAGTCCCCAAACCTTCCTTCTCTCCTTTTCCACCCAAATTCTTGCCTAGGCCCTTCCCCCTCCCACTTGCAATTTAACACTTTCAAAACCTCCCTCCAGGAAACGTCTCAAGTCCAATTCTCACCTTCTCCTACCTCCTCATGACAGCTGAGTCCAGCCCTCCCTGCAACCACATGCCACAAGCCCCTTCCCCGAGCACCCTCAGCCTCTGCCTCCTGCTCCCACCCGCCTCCCATCCGGCTGTCTCCCTCCCCGCTTCCCACCTCGGCCTAATACCCCGGGCCTGGCCGGCCTGGCCCTCATTGACGGCCCTCCCCACGCCCCCACCCTGCGCTGCCACCCCTGCCCTCTGCCACAGTTGCCACCTCCCCTGCACGCCTGCTTCGGGGGGAGGTTCTCAGGCTGGACGTCCTCTAGTAATATTTTAAAATGTTACAGTACAGTACTTTCATTTTGCCAATGTCCCCATCTAGTCTTCTGTCTACTCAGCATCTAGTCATGGATCCTTTGGCTGATCTTGCTTTTTTCTTTTATTATTATTATTATTATTATTAGTTTTTGTTTTTGAGACAAGGTCTCACTATGTAGTCTTGGTTAGCCGTGAACTCACTATGTAGCCCAGGCTGGCCCCAAATCTGTGGTGATCTTCCTGGTTCAGCTTCCTGAGTACTGGGATTACAAGCCTGTGCCACCATTCCCGGCTGATTTTTGAAAAAGCAATCTAATACTTCTTGGCAAACTATTCATCCTATTCTTAGTCTAAGTGGCTTAACAGAGGCTGACTCCTTGTCAGGCCTCAGAGGTGCACATGAACCGGAGACCCAAAAGGCAGCCTCTTCACCACCACCTATGAGTTCTGGCCCTCTCTTCCTCTTTCCCAACTCCCCTTCACAGCCTTGGAATAACCATGGTATTGGGTATCTCTTAGCTGTCACGCTGTAAATGTAATAGGGCATCGTGCATTTCTCTCCCTGTTAATGGCTAATCCGGAAGTAGCCACTTACCTTAAGAACAGATTCAGTGACACCCCAGGAGAAGTCACAGGGAAACTGACCCTGCATATCAGGTGTGGACTCTTTTAAAGGAAAACCATTTTCTTGTATGATCTCTTTATAGTAATGTGCTGAGGACTTGGGTTTCCTTTCTTTCTGTTTACTATTAAAGTCCACATAAAATAGCCCTCGGCGGGTGGTGTAAGCATCCTGCCATTCAAAGCCATCCAGGAGAGACCAGGCAGTATAACCAAAAACTTGTATTTCATCAAACATTATGGCTGCAGAGAAAAGAAAACAGACATGTTCTAAGGGCTGAACATTCTAGCTCATATTTGCAATTGCAGTGACACAGTAGGGGTCATATTGTGAAACCAACCCTTTCCCTACTTTGCAGGATCTTTATGTCATATAGAAAATGCATGTTTATACTTGAAAAACGGCAGTTATTTGTATCCAGAATGAGACTCCCTCCTCTAACTCACACACCACCACCCACAACTGAATGACACAGTTAAAGGTTCAAATTTAAAATATTCCTGAAGTCTGAGGTTGAAGCTCAGTGGTAGAGCACTTGCCTAGCATGGGCAAGGCCCTGAGTTTGATCCCTTATCATTACAAAAAGATTAACAGAGAAATTAAATAAAAATAATTCACAAAAAAGAATATAAATAAGTAAAATATTTTGAGATTTAATGTGAAAAATCTGTGTAGGGGGAGTGATAATTTCCAGAACCTTCTGCTAGTGATTAAGAGTTTCTCATTTCAAGTTTGGGCTGCTTCCCATTTCTATCCATTCTGTGAACCGATCCTTCAAGGACTAAAAAAATCAGCTCTTAGAATTAACATAAGTGTGGATATAAGTAGGCAAAAGAAGCAAAGTGATGTAAGAGAATGGAAATAGCTGGGCTGAAGGGCAGGGCCCCAGGCCTTGCCCTCGTGTGTTCTAGGAAGGCTGCCAGGTGCTCATTTGTAAATAGAAAATATTGGACAAAATGATCTTCAAGGACTGTTCCAGATTTAAAACTCTCATTCAATAACTTGTAGGGACTGGGTAAAAATGAAATATGAAGATCAATAGCAGCAGAAAAAACAGCAAATACTCAAATTAGTCCTGGATCATTTTTCTTAAAAGTGTTCATTTCTCCTAGAAATCCCTCATTTCTGTACACTTTGGGGGACTTATTGATGATATTCCTTTCCTAAAAGGTGGAAAATCCATGGGAAGAGATTCCCAGCAGGTGAATATGTTTCATCCACCCTGGTTTCAGCCCCTTGATGGTGCAGGGTTTGAGGAGAGGTGGAGAGGGCACCATCTGCCCAGGCACATGGCACTGACCCAAGCCCTGTAGGTCGTGCCCTGTTCTCCTAGGCACCCAGCCATGCTCAGGTGGCCCAAGGCAGGGGTGGCTCTGTCCTAAGCTGATCCTTCACCTGCAGTACTTGGAGTGTCCTTTAGAACTGGGACCCTACAGAGAGCTGCACTGCTGTAGGAAGATCCACAAGGAATCTCTTTATGTTCTGGTGGAACGGAGCCCAGCTCTGCCCGGTTAGGGCAGGCAGAACCTGAGCTGGTCTACAGCTCCATTGTTCTCATGAGCCACCTGTAGGTGTCACTGCTTGGGTGGTGGAAAAGGAATGAGGTCTAGATAAGCAGGGAACAGAAGAAATCTTCAGGAGCAATAGAAATGACTCAGCTTTGCCTTTAGGACTTTCATCATTCAGTCATGGTACAGACTAAAAGGATCAGAATTTCATTATTTTTTATTTTATTTTTTTGGATTTTGAGATAAGGTCTCCATGTGAAGCCCAAGCTGGCCTCGAACCCTTGGGGATCCTCCTGTGTCAGCCTCCCAAGTGCTGGGATTACAGGCATGCCTCATTATACCTGACCAGGTATCAGGATCAGAATTTCAAGAAGCATCTTAAAGTACTAATGACAGGAGATTTTAAACATATCTGCGTGTGTGTGTGTGTGTGTGTGTGTGTGTGTGTGTGTGTTATACTGGGGACTGAACCCAGGGCCTTCATATGGAGATACAGCCCCTCCCTTTTTTATTTTTTTATCTTGAGACAGGGTCTTGCTAAGTCACTGAATTGCCCAGGCTGGGCTCCAATTTGCTATCCTCCTGCTTCAGCCTTTGAGAGTGCTGGGATTACAAGCCTGTGCCACCATACCAGGCTCAAAGGTAACTTTAAATACCCTGTAAAGATCCCATTTTTTGAATTGCATAACCGACCTTGAAGAACCTGGTTGAGGAAATTCTTCATCATGTAGATGGCAGTGGTGTCTTCCGTCTTCACATGGCTGTCTGTGAACCAGCCATTCTCAGCAACCAAGACTCGAGGGTTACCGTACTCCAGTTTAATCCAGTTCAGCACTTGTCTTAAATTGAGTGACACATTTTGCCCCATTTTAGCCACGGTGTTCGGGGGCTTGAAATTGTTGGGTCCGAAGGAGAAGGCGAAGAAGTCCGCTGTGCCCCGCACCTCCTCCCTCTCGGGTTCGGAGAAGAGCGGCAGGGCGGCCCGCATGCCCTCGGGGTAGTCCCCGCTCCCGTGGATGGGCTCCGCGAACCAGCTGAGCACAGACTCCACGGACTGCTGGCACTTGAGGACGTCCACCGGGCTGCCCGACTTGTTTGGCTCAATCCAGTGGGATCCCAACGTGATCGAGAGCCAGCCCTTCTGATGGGGGCGGAAGTTTCTGTTGTAGTTATGCCAAACCTTCGCGTGAGCCTAGGAAGAAGAAAATATGTATTATCAATCCGTATTGTCCTCACTCACAAGGGCTGTAATGTGGATAGGGAATCTTCTTGTGGATTTGTTTTGTTTCGTTCTTTTTTTGTTGTTGTTCTGGGGATCAAACTCAGGTCCTTGTGCTTGCGGAGCAGGCAGTGAAACCACTGAGCTAAATCCCCAGCCCCTTGTTGCTTTCTTTTTTGGGAGGTTGTTGTTGTTGCTGTTCCCCCTTTTAGGGCAGGAGCTCCCTAAATACCCCAGGCTGGCCTTGAACTTTCGGGAATCCTCCTGCCTCAGTACTAGTATTATAGATGTGTGCCACCACGCCCAGTTTTTGTTGTTTTTTTTTTTAGGGCCTTGCTAAATTGCCCAGGCTGGTCCGAACTTTTGATCCTTCTGCCTCAGCCTCCCAGAGCGTACAGGCATGTGCCACCTCTTCTGGTTTCATAGACAAAATTAATGAAGCAGGAGCTGGACATGGTGGCCCAGGCCTGTAATCCCAGCACACAGGAGGCTGAGGCAGGGGGATCCCTGTGAGTTTGAGGCCAGCCTGAGTTATCATAGTGAGTTCAAGGCTAGCCTTGACTACATAGCAAGACCCTGTCTCAAAAACAAAAAAATACAATTAATGAATTATAAGGTGAAGTAGGAGACCCCTGTGGACTTTTCCAGTGCTTCCAACCTAAAACTCTCCAGCAGGACCTGGTGCAGGTTCTATCTGACTTCCCTCTGCTTTGCTCCCTTCCGGGAGGAGGGAGGGCGCGGGGTGGGTACCAGTGCAGGGTCTCCTTGTGCGGAAAGAGGTTACGCCTTCGCGCTTGCCCTGTGGGCCTGGCTAGGAAGTCCGAGACAGCACAGGCTCCGGATCCTGAGCCACCCGGGGGTCTCTTGTGAGGGTTGAGTAGTTCACGGGAGTGGCTTTAGGACAGCGTCGTCGGGCCCAGAGCTCGCTCTACATGAGCGTTAGCTGTCGTGAGGGTTCCACGGAAGGCGGCAGCCGCTGTGCGGAGCAGGAAAGCGACGGCCCAGGGCGGTGCTCACTGTGTAGCCTGAGCCGGTCACAGCCTTCGGAGCCCTCTTGGTGCACTGGGGAAGAGCGAGAGTGCTCCCCTGATGTCCTTCGAGGGCTGGGTGTGGACTTAGAGCCCACGTGTGTGTACAGGATGCACATGGAGTACACGGGAAGCACTGTACCACACATGATGGATGTTCCAACGGCCTGGCCTCCTGGATGCTACATTTTTCAGTTGAGGTCTCTATGACCCAGCCTAGAGACTTTTTTTTGAACTTGGAATTGAACCCAGGGCTACTGAGCTACATCCTCAGCCCTTGTTATTTTTTATTATTTTATTTTATTTTTTGGTACCGGGGATTGAACTTGGGCACTTGTGCTTTCGAGGCAGGCAACGGAGCCACTGAGTTAAATCCCCGGTTGTTATTTTTTATTTTGAGTCAGGGTTTTGCTAAGTTGCTGGCCCCAAACTTTTGATCTTCCTGCCTCAGCCTCCTGAATAGCTGAGATTACAGGGTGCACCACTGCATCTGACTATGAGCAATGAATTCTAACCTGATAGACCCTTGGGATCTGAAAACATTCCATAAATCTTGTTAGGCCAGGGAAAGTAGCCATTGATGTAAGGGCTGAGGACCCCAAAACTGGTGCCACCTTGCTTTATGTGGGAAAAGCATATTTCAGTCCTTCCCTGAAAGATTTTCTGGAGGACTAGCGGCCTTGCAGTACCTCTGGCCGCTGGTCTTACTCAGTTTATTGGCAGGTCCCAGAATCATTTAGTAGCCAGGTCCCCAAGGATCATTAGGAGTGCTTTACTCTCAGAGAAGTGTTCAAGCTATGCTTTCCTCCCTTGCTCCCAGCCTGCACTTACAGCTTCTGGGAGGAATCACGGGGGCTCAGAACAGACTGCGTTATAAATAGTCTCAGCCACTCTCTGGGCTTTTCTGGGGGTCACATTGGGAAAGGCTTGAGAGCTGTTGTTTGTTTGTTTGTTTGTTTTGAGACAGGGTCTCATGCAGTTCAGACTGGCCTTGATCTCACTATGTATCCCAGGCTGGCCTCCAACTCACAGCGATCTTCCTACAGCCTCTTGAATGCTGGATTGGGAGCTGCTTCTTATCTTTTCTTTTCTTCTTTCTTTCTTCTTCTTTCTTCTTTCCCCCCTTCCTCCTTCCTTTTTTCCTTCTTTGCTTCCTTCCTTCTTTCTTTTCTGATTCAAAACAAAAGCAATCATGCATTATCAGGACCCAAAGGGGCATTCTTTGCTTTATTCTAAGTGGTCACTTGATCCCTTGATGCCTTTAGCATTTTCATTCTTAGAAGACACACTGATCATCAGGTTGTGCGTCTCCAGTTCTGAACCCAGGGATAAGCGGAGCCATAGAACAGCTGCCTAGCAAACAGAAGGCCATCAGACACTGAATGGAGTGGAAGGCAGGGCCAGGAGCAGTGCTAATGGGAATTAGCTCAGTCCTGGTGGGAATTCACCAGCCTACCGGGAATCTAGCAGGGTGAATTTCTTCAAAGTAGATGTTCCATTGGATGTCTAGAGATTCCTTGGAAGACGACCAGAGTTGTGATAAATTCTTGCTTACATGGGCATTGGAAGGAGAAGACTACAGCTTAGGCAGCAAGAGGCATTAGCTTTGCGTGCCTGGATGTGTGCTTGCAGGTCTTGTCATAACCTTTGGGCTCTACCGACTCTCACCTTGGCTGGTATTTGCACAGCCTATCAAGGGATCTAAGGTTATCTCTGCTCTGGGCCCAAGACAGCACTGCATTCTCCACAGAAAATGGGTGGGGGACTCTGTCCCTGTGCGGTTATGACTTGATCCTGTCTGCCAAGTAACAGGGTAAAAGGTTTTGCTCTGAGATAGTGAGTTTGACACAAACTGTGGTTAAGCAGGGGTCGCTACAGGGGTTCTCTAGATGATACTTTAAAGAAGGTCCGTGGGGACACTAGAATGGGATTGGTAGGGGAACCTTGCATGACAGCCATCCTACACATTTCCAAGGTCCTTGCTCTCTTGCATAAGGCTGTGCCTTTGGGATGATAGGTGTAGGGAGCTGCAACATTTGTGCTGTACATTCAGTAGCTTAACCAGGTAGTGAGCTGTGTCTTCCTTGAGGCAGCGCTCGGGGCCTAAGGTCTCATGTTCCACTCCAGGCCCATGTGTTGCTCCCTTGGAGATCCCTGGAAGCCCATACTCAGATAAACTCTGTGCATGATAGGAAGCAAATAAGATAGCAGGCCCAATTCAGAAGCAGAGATGAGGAGGTAGAGGTCAGGCGGACATGCGGTCCTTGTGGGAAGGCTGTGAGGAATCACCCCAGGGCATTTAAGGACCCTCCCCCAGTCATTTGTCAGAAGTTAAATTTCAGATCTGTGTATGATTTTGGCTGAAGTATCTTCTGTGAATTGCAAACTTGTCTGCTGTGAAAGCTATTTAATAAATTGTTAAATGAACACTGTTAAAGAGCGTTTTTTTTAAAACTCCACATCCCAGGGGCTGGGGATTTAGCTCAGTGGTTCCACCGCCTGCCTTGCAAGCTCAAGGACCTGAGTTCAATCCCCAGTACCAAAAAAACACAACAACTCCACATCCCAACATCATACCAGATGGAGAAAAACTGAAAGTATTTCCTCTACAGTCAGGAATGAGACAAGGATTTCTACTTGCACCACTCTTGTTCAATATAGGACTTGTGATTTCAGCCAGATCAATTAGGTAAGAGAAATATATAAAGGGGATACAAATAGGAAAGAAGAAGTTAAATTATCCTTATTTATAGCTAAGATGATCCTAAACTTACAAGACCCTAAAGACTCCACCAAAAGACTTCCAGAGCTGGTAAATTCAACAAAGTAGTAAGATACAGAATCATTATTGAAAAATCAATAACTTTCTGTACAATCATAATGAACAGGCTGAGAAAGAAATTAGGAAAACAACTCTATTCACAGTCACTTAAAAAATACCTAGGAATCAGCCTAACCAAGGAGCTGAAAGATCTCAACAAGGAAAATTACAGAACACTGACAAGAAATTGAAGGAGACACTAGAAGGTGGAAAGCCCTCCCATGTTCATGGATCGGCAGAATTAATATTGATAAAGTGGCCATACTACAAAAAGTGATCTACAGCTGGGTGTGGTGGCACACACCTGTAATCCCAGCACTTGGGAGGCTGAGGCAGAAGGATCATTGAAAGTTTGAGGCCAGCCTGGTCTATGTAGTGAGTTAAGGACAGCCTGAACTCCTGTCTTAAAAACAAAAAACAAAAAGTGTTCTACAGATTCAGTGCAATCCCCATCAAAATTCCAATGACAGCCAGGCTTTAAGGCAGCCTGGGCTACATAGTGAGTTCAAGCCCAGCCTGAACTACATAATGAGATCCTGTTTCAAAAAAACCTACCAAGGGCCGGGACTATAGCTCAGTGGCACTATGCCTGCCTGGCAAGCACAAGGTCTTGAGTTTGATCCCCAGTACCAAAAAAAGCCCCAACCCCCAAAAACCAAAAACCAGAAATCAATCCTATAACATTCTTCACAGAGCTAGAAAAAAAAATCCTAAAATTTATATGGAAACACAGAAGAACCAGAAAAGCCAAAGCAAACCTAAGCAAAAAAAAGCAAGGTTAGAACTTCATAATAATTAATTTCAAGTTATACCACAAAGGCATAGTAACAAAAACAGCATGGTACTGGCACAAAAATAGACACATAAATCATGGGCAATAGCAGAGTTAGTACTAGAGCCCAGGACTCCTGCTTTTTTTTGAGACAAGGTCTCTCCATAGTTCAGTCTGGCCTTGAACTCACTATGTAGCTCAGACTGGCCTCGAACTTGTGGCAATCCTTCTGCCTCAGCTTCCTGAGTGCTGGGATCACAGGTATGTGCCACTATGCCCAGCTTCTGCAGCTTTTAATGCCAGCACCATTTTCCTTAGTGGACCATGTAGATGATAACCTCCTTTACATCATTCTTCAAGGTCATTTAGCCAGAAACAGAGCCATCAGTGTTGTGCAACAGGTAGTCAACACTCACACCGATGGATAAAATGGGTGGAAAAAAATTTGGAAACATTTAAAACAATTTTTAAAATAGGCAACCCATTCCTGGGATCACCAAAATGAAATAATTTGAATAAACTAAAAGCTGTATGCCCAAAGGGAGTGATTGGAACATTGCTTATGACAGAAAAAGAGAAGGAAAGAATTAAAAGAGAGAGGTGACTAAATCGTATTTCATCAAATCACCAAATTGTTATACTATACTATTAAGATAATTATGGTGGTTGGGAGTGTAGCTCAGTGGTAGACCACTTGCCTAGCATGCTGAAGGCCCTGAATCCCCAGCACCACAAAATAATGATGTTGGTTGTTACTATAAAGACTAAAAAACCATGGAAAACATTTTAGTTGGTAAATGTATGTGGAAAGGCTGGATGGAAACATAGAAGCATGAAAATATTTTGTTTATGGTTGTGGATTTTCCTGAAAATGACATAACTTCATTCTTGTTCATGGCTGAATACTACCCCATTGTGTATATATCATATTTTGTTTATCTGTTCATCTGTCAGTGGGCACCTGGGCTGGTTCCATACTTGGCTATTGTGAATCATGCCACAGTAAACATGGATATGCAAGTATCCCTTGGTATCCTGACCTCAGTTCCTTCAGGTATATACCAAAGGATGGTACAGCTGGGTTCTATTTTTGGTTTTTTGTTTGTTTTGTTTTTTGAGACAGGGTCTCTCTATTTAGTCCAGGCTAGCCTTGAACTTACTGTGTAGCCCAAGCTGTTCTCAACTTTTTCTTTTTGGTTCTGGGGATCGAATTCAGGACATTGCCCTTTCGAGGCAGGCAGCGGCACCACTGAGCTAAATCCCTGGCCCCCAAGCTGTTCTCAAGCTCGTGGCGATCCTCCTGCCTCAGCCTCCTGAGTGCTGGGATTACAGATATGTGCCACCATGCCTGGCTAGTTTTAGCTTTTTTAGGGAATTCCACACTGGTTTCCATGGCTGTGATAATTTATATTCCCACCAGGAGTGTAGGATTTCTTTTCCCTCCACATTCTTGCCAGAATATTTTTTTTCTTGCCAGAATTTATTGTTTTTTTAAAATATTTTTTGATTTGCAAGCACAAGGTCCTGAGTTCATTCCCCAATACCGAAAAACAATTTTTTTTTTTATGATAGCCATTCTGACTGAGGTGAGATAGAACCTTACTGTAGTTTTGATTTGCATTTCCCTAATGGCCAAAGATGCTGACCATTTGTTCATACTTATCAGCCATTTGTACTTCTTCTTTTGAGAAATGTCTATTCAATTCATTTGCTTATTGGTTGGGCTACTGGATTGTTTGGTGTTAAGTTTTAAAAATTCTTTATATATAATAGATACTAATCCTCTGTCAAAAGAGTAGTAGGCAAAATTTTCTTCTATTTGGTAGGCTGTCTCGGTTTACTGTTTCCCTTGCTGTGCAGAAGCTTCTTAATTTGATATGGTCCCATTTGTTGATTCTTACTATTATTTCCTGTGCTATTGGAGTCCCATTCAGGAAGTCCTTGCCTGTGCCTGTGGCTTCAACTGTTTTCCTTATGTTTTCTTTCAGCAGTTTCAAAGTTTCATGACTTATACCTAGGTCTTTGATCCATTTTGAATTGATTTATATACAGGATGAAAGACAGGGATCTAGTTCCAGTCTTCTACATATGAATATCCAGTTTTCCCAGCACTATTTGTTATAGACTTCAGTTCCCTCCTTCATTAAAAATAAATACCCTATGCCACACCTGTTTTGCAATCGTGAGGTCCTGAGTTCAATCCCCGGTACCAAAAAAAACGTAAGCTAAAATAAACACCCTAGAGAATTGTTATGAATATTGAATGAGCTAATGTAGGTAAAGAGTCTCTGAAAACTATATAAATAAAAATTTGAAGTATTTAGAAAGCGCATGCTAAAAATAATTTAACTTGCTGTGTGTGATGGTTAAGCTTGATTGTGTTAACTTGACTGGCTTGGGAGCCACCCGGGGGCTTGGAATACCACTTCTGAGTGTGTCTGAGTGGGTCATGGAGGCATGGCTTTGGATATAATATCTGGTCCCTGATCCCTTTCTCTCTGGCACTGTTTTCCTGCTCTGCTCCCTGGCCACTATGAACTGAGCAGCTGTGCTCCACCATACCCTTATACCATGATGTTTCTTCTTGGAGCTGTCTGACCATGGACTGAATCTCCTAAAACAGTGAGCCAAATTAAGCCTCTCCTCCTTTAAAGTGTGGGAGCTGGGTATTGTGTATCAGTGATGGGAAAGCTGACTAACACATGTTGGGAAGTAATGGTAGTAATGTGTGTGTGTGTGAACATGAAGAGTGTTCTGCAGATAGCTCCTAAGGACTTACCTCTCCAGGTTCATGGCTAGGCCTATTTGTCCTCATTTATTGTTTACAGCTGATTTTTATTCATTGTCCTTTTGTACCGGTACCAAGATTAATCTCAGTTTGATCTATTTTCACATCTAATTGGCATTTCCTTATACTAGTATCAAGTGTTATGTTAATTACAAATAGTCCTTTTTCAGATCACTTAACATTCATTCATTCATCTGCCATTCCACGAGTATTTTTTTTTCAAATGAAAAATCTTTATTGTAAAGATTCCCATTGTGGGCTAGGGATTTAGCTCAGTAGCACAGCATGTGCCTTCCAAGTGCAAGGTCCTGAGTTCAATCCCCCCGTACAAAAGAAAAAAAAAAAGATTCCCATTGTGACACATGATAATGCATTCTTCTTTTGAACTGGAATCTCAGCTACTCAGGAAGCTAAATAGGAGGATCACAAGTTTGTTTTGTTTTGTTTTGGTACCGGGGATCGAACTCGGGTCCTTAGCTTGTGAGGCAGGCTGTAGAACCACTGAGCTAAATCCCCAGCCCAGGATCACAAGTATGAACTGAGTCTGGGCAACTTAGTGAGATCTGTCTCAAAATAAATAAAAAAGGGCTGAAGACCGTAGCTTAATGTGAAGGCCCTGGGATTATTCTCCAGATAAACAAACACAAGCCCCTCCTATACAAGCTATGATGGCTTTCATGAAATTTTTAAAAATACAACCTTTAACAGTATCTAGGTAATAATGTTCCCTTCCCCACATCCCTAAGGGAGCTGTTGTTGGCTAGCCACCATTCCAAGTAGCAATGTGATGTTCTACTTGGTGGAGGAGAAAGCACATTATGTTACTTGTTGCAGCTACCCTCAGTTGCTAAAGGACATTTTCTAGTAATTTTTTCAAAGAGGGTACATGGGAAACAAATCTTCTGAATTCATCAATATAAAAAAAATTCTTAAAAAAAAAATCCTTGTTCTTCCCTCAAAATGAAATGTCAGTTTGGGGCCGGGGGATTTAGCTCAGTTGTTCTGCCGCCTGCCTCGCAAGCATAAGGTCCCGAGTTTGATCCCTGGTACCAAAAAAAAAAAAGTCAGTTTGGCTGGATACTGGATTTCAGGCTGGAAGCTGTTCTCCTGTAGGACTGCTATGATAGCACCCCACTGACTTCTAGTGTCCAGTGTGCTCAGCAAGAAGTCTGCCGTCAGCTGGACTCCTGTTCCTCTGTAGGTGATTTTTTTCTCTCTCGGGAAGCCTTCAGGATTTTCTCTTTCTCACTGGAACTCCAGAACGTCACCAAGATGTGTCTAGGAGTAAGTGTTCTCTCATCGACCATGCTGGGGATCTGGAGAAGACTGACAACTTCAGGACTCGAGTCCTTCATTAGCTCCAAAAACTTTTCTTCAACTATTACTTTAATTATGTCCTCTCTTGTATCTTTTTCTAGAATGTGTATCACACAGATATTGAAGCTTCTGAATTTATCTTCTCTGACTCATAGTTTTTCATTATTCATTGGCTGCTTGGATATTTGCATTGTATCCTTAGATACTTCTTCCATTTGGTCATCTAGATTACTCATTCTTTCCTTGAGTTTACCTATTCTGCTATACAGATCATCTACTGAATGTTTAATTTTCCAGACATATGGATGGTATTTTCTTATATTCTTTTTTTTTTTTTTTGGTACCAGGGATTGAACTCGGGACCTTGCACTTGCGAGGCAGGTGGCGGCACCATTGAGCTAAATCCCTGGCCCATTTTCTTATATTCTTAATCTTCTCTTGTATCTCTCTGAAAATGCTGACCACTCATATTATGAAGTTTTCTTCTGTTTCCTGGATTAACTCAGCTTCTTTGGATGTTAGATCTTCCATTCACAAATATTTATTGGGTGATGAAGATATGCAGTGTTTTCTGCTCATTGCTAAAAAAAGTATGACTATTACTTCCTTACAGTGTATTAGGTGACTGTTATTTCTTTAATTTTTTTGCAATCTTGAAATGCTTTTGGAAACAATATTTTAGCTTCATTTTTTGTTTTTGCTTTTAAAACAGGTTCTCACTATGTAGCTCAGGCTGGTCTTCTTTTTTGTTTGTTGGTTAGTTTTTTGTGTGTTTTTTTGGTACTGGGAATCAAACTCGAGACCTTGTGGTTTCGAGGCAGGCACTGGAACCACTGAGCTAAATCCCCGGCCCTTTTTTTGTTTATTTGTTTTCTTTTGAGACAAGGTCTCACTATGCAGTTCAGGGTAGCCTTGAACTCACTATGTAGCCCATATTGGAACTCCAGGAGATACTCCTGTCTCAGCATCCCAGTGTTGGGATTACAGGCCTGTGCTACCACTCCCAGTCTCAAGCTGGTCTTGAACTCACTATTGTAGCCCACACTTTCCTTGAACTAGTGACAATCCTTCTGACTCAGCCTCTTGAGTACTGGGATTATAGGTGTGTGCCCCCATGATCAGTTTACCTTCATTATGATTATTAAGAAAGTACTGGGGCCGGGGACTTAGCTCAGTCGTTTCGATGCCTGCTGCAAGCGCAAGGACCCGAGTTCAATCCCCGGTACCAAAAAAAAAAAAAAGGAAGAGAGTATTGAGATATTAACAGAAGTTGGCATAAGGAAAATATTTTATTCATTCTTTTTAATTCTTTCTTTTTCCCATTACTGGGAATCAAACTCAGGACCTTGCACTTGCCAGGCAGGTGCAGCGCCACTGAGCTACATCACTGGCCCTATTTATCCTTTTAAAGTTTTTGTGGTGCTGGAGCTCTAAGGAGCCTGGTACATGCTAGGCAAGCACTTCCCCAGACTGAGCTACGTCCCAGCCCTTCATCCTTTTTTTATTTTTATTTTTATTTTCAGTACCAGGGATTGAACCCAGGGCCTTTACACTCAGTCCTTTTTGTATTTTTCATTTCACAACAGGGTCTTGTTAAATCACTAAGTTGCCCAGGCTGGGTTCAAATTTGTGATCCTCCTGCCTCAACTACCCAGAGTGCTGGATTGCAGCTATTCACCACCCTCCTGGCTCCCCTCCTACTTTTTTTTGATACCAGGGATCGAACTCAGGACCTTGCACTTGCAAGGCAGGTTCGGTGCCACTGAGCTAAATCCCCTCCCCGCCTACTTTTAATAGTCAAGTTCATGTTTCCATCATTGAAACAACTCAGTAAGTACATTTTAATGAATTTTCTTCCTATTTTCTTTATAATTGTTATGTTTACAAATTATCCTACCACATCATTGTTCTGTCTGTATTGTTTCAGGATTGTCCTGTAGGAACCAGGTAAAAAATGAGACTCTAATGTATCTGCTCTTTCCAAACAAGTGTCCTGAGTTGGAGTGGTAGTCACACCTACAGTCTCAGCACTCAGGAGGTGAGGTAGGAGGATATAAAGTTTGAAGTCAGTCTGGCCTACTCAGAGAAAACCTGTCTCAAGACAAACAAAATAACCAAACAAAACAAAACAGAGGTGTCATTATTATAGAATTCTTTTTTTTAATCCCCCTTAGCAGTGCTCTAACAGCTGAGCTACAACTTTAGCCCCTTTAATTTTTTAAAAATTTGAGACAGGGTCTCACTAAGTTGCCCAGGCTGGACTCAAACTTGTGATTCTCCTGCCTCAGTCTCCCAAGTACCTGATATTACAGACTCATGCCATCATGCTCAGGATTTTAATTTCAATTATAATATTACTAAATTAAAATAATGAATTCATGACTAAAATAATAATGAATAAATACCATGATGACATACTACATAATATTCATAATTTGATTAAATGAAGCACCCATGGATCTTAGAAGAGAGATTAGAAGCCAGGCATGGTAGCACACACCTGTAATTCCAGCAGTCTGGGAGGCTGAGTCAGGAGGATGGCAAGTTCATGCCCAGTCTGGGCATCTTAGTGATTTAGTGAGAGCCTATCTCAAAAAAAAAAGAAAAAAAAGGGCTGGGGACATAGCTCAGTGTGAAGGGTCTGGATTCAATCGCCAGTTCCCCAGTACTGGGGGAAAAAAAGAGGAAGAGGAGGAGGAAGAAAGGGAGAAGGAGAAAGAGAAGGAAGAGGAAAAGAAGAGAGATTAGAGAAATCAATATTCATAAATTCATGCTTTTCTGAAATTCTCTTTGCCCAGGAAGAAAGTTGGCATCCTGACTTTGTAGAGGGTGGGTTGATATTTTAAGCTTTCTGTTGTCATTACATTAACAATATGGCAGTAATCCTGATGGTAATTTTTTTTTTTTTTTTTTTGGTACCGGGGATCAAACTCGGGTCCGTGCGCTTGCGCAGCAGGCGGCGAAACCACTGAGCTAAATCCCCGGCCCCTGATAGTAAATTTTTTCATGCAAAAGAACACTATCTCAGATTATAACTAAAGCCAAATACCCCTGGTTGGTAACTAGAAGCCTTTCCTCGGGGTTTAGGAATAAAGATTAAAGATAGTACTATTACTGCTACTGCTAATAATAGTGAATTATTACTGTTAGGATGAGACCCTATGCTTTTAGGGCCTGCAGCAAAGGCAGACTGCTTATTAATCTAATAAAGCTTAAACTTCAAGGCCTGTCCCTTGCCAAGTCCTGTTAGTGTTCTAGGTGAACTGGGAAGCAGGCTTGCTGTTGGAAGCATTTCTAGGTAAGCATCTGATCAATTCCCTAAAGAGACCTTAAGGAAAAAAAGGTATCAGAATCTCTAGGTCTGTAGTCATTTGTGGTGATATTTTTCTCATTCACAAGTGTCAGGTCCATGAAATGAGGGTCTACACCCAGCCTATGAGCTGCTGCTTCTTCCTCGTCATCCTCTTCCTTCTTTTTCCTCTTCTTCCTCCTCTCCTTCCGCCTTCCTCTTCCTTTTCCTCTTTCCTTTCTCCTTCCTTCTTCTTCCTCTTTTTCTTCCTCTTTGTCTTCTCTTCCTTCTCCTTTTTCTTCTCCTCCTGCTCCCTCTCCTCTCCTTCTGCTTCTCCTTCTTCTTCCTCTTTGTTTTGCTGACAGCGTCTTGCTAAATTGCCCAGGCTACTTTAAACTTGAAATTCTCCTGCCTCAGCCTCCCAGAGTGCTGGGATTCCAAGTGTGCACCACCACATCTGGCCCTGGAAGCATCTTAAGTGCAAAGCCTACATCTGTTTATCCTTAGGTGTACACTTGGCTGCCAGGGAGGACTTGCCTACAGAGAAGACTTGCTGAACAGATGCCAGGAGCAACCTCAGCTCGCTTGATGAGAACACAGCTTCTTCTAGGCTGGTCCGATTTTTCCAGGTTTAGAGAAAAAACTGAAGTTCTCAGAGGCTGAAAAGTGGTGGAGGTAGGACTTTACCACACTCTCCTGCTTTCTCTGTGTCTGGTCAGTTCTAAATTTTGAAGCTATAGGGGAAAGGCTATTTGATGTGAGTCACTGCATATTTTTAAATTTATTTATCTGACACCAACATTACTGGTTCTAGGAAAGAGGCTTAGGGAATCACACATCTATGTTATATGCTATGCAAAGCACTCAGACCATGACGTGGTGTTCTGAAGGACACCCAAAATGTGCCCCAGGAGCTCCGTGACTAGAATAGGTGGTTCTGAATTCCAGACAGAGATATATTTTCTCAGCATGCACAAATAGGACAGGGCACTCTCCTTCTAGGACATTTTTAGTTCTTTTAATTGCCAAGTACAAAACAAAGAAAATATCTTTTTTTTTTTTTTTTTTTGGTACTGGGGATCAAACTCAGGATCTTGCACTTGTAAGGCTGGCAGCGGCACTATTGAGCTAAATCCTCAGCCCAAAGAAAATACCACTTTAAAACAATATGTTGAGCTGGGTGTGATGGTAATCCCAGAACTCAGGAGTCTGAGGCAGGAGGATTGTCATGAGTTCGAAGCCAGCCTGGTCTACATAGTGAATCAAGGACACTCTGAACTATAAAGTAAGACACTGTCTCAAAAACTTGGGAAAAAAAAAAAGAAAGAAAAAGAAAAGAAAGCAAAGTCCTTAGCTTTCTAGTTTACTACCATTTCCAAGCTATTATGCATTAAATTATGTGCTTTATGAACATACTTTTTTTTTTTGGGTACCAGGGATCAAACTTGGGTCCTTGCACTTGCGAGGCAGGCAGTGAAACCACTGAGCTAAATCCCTGGCCCTTATGAACATACTTATACACCAACGGTGAACAGACTGTGAAAATACAAGGGTTCTGTAACAAACATGGCATAAAAACAAGGAATCATAGACCAAGAAAGTCTCTAAGAAATATGCTAAGATGTAACCAAGAGCCATGGTTTTAAGGCTGGGATGTAGCTTTGTAGTAGAACACTTACTTCAAATGCCCCAAGGCTCTGGCTGTTACTATTACTATTTGTGCCACTGAGGGTTGAACCCAGGGCTTCACGGGTGTTAGGCAAGTGGGAGTTACCAAGCTACCACTGAGCTGCAGCCCACGCCCCCATCTGACTATTTTTTTATGGTAGATTTTGTTTTCACTCTTTGTCCATTTACTTTATTTGCTTAAATTCAAGTCTACAAACATTTATTTAATAAATACAAGGCACCACAGTAGCCACTGAGAAAAAAGATTAACGAAACAATTCATTAAATGACCTGTGACATCTAAGAGGAGAAAGAAGTGCGGAAAGGGCTGGGAACTTAGCTCAGTGGCACCATGCCTGCCTTGTAAGTGCAAGATCCTGAGTTCAATCCCTGGTACCACAAAAAAAAAAAAAAAAATTGAAGGAATGACTAGAATAATAGTAGTAGTATAAGTTTACATTTTGACTAATCAGAAATGATGACTGAGGGCCGGGGATTTAGCTCAGTGGTGTCGCCACCTGCCTTGTTGTAAGCTCAAGTTTGATCTGCAGTACAAAAAAAAAAAAAAAAAAAGAAATGATGACTGAAACTAAAAGTAATGATTCAGATTTTGTTAAAAAGAAAAACTCAACTATGCATATGTGTGTATGTAGACACAGAAAAAATGCTAGCAATGGTTACTTTTGGGGTTTAGGGTTAAGGAATAATGAAAGAGGAGACTTTTAGAGGGGAAGTGTTTGAAACAGGGTCTTGCTATGTAGTCCAGACTGGCCTTGAACTCTTGGCAATCCTCCTGCCTCAGCCTCCCAAGTGCTGGGATTACCGGTGTGTGCCGCCATGGCCAGGTGACCTTTCATTTTTTTTTTTTTTGGTACCTGGGATCAAACTCTGGTCCTTGTGCTTGGAAGGCAGGCGACAGAACCACTGAGCTAAATCCCCAGCCTGACCTTTCATTCTTAACGTAATGTCTTTCTGTATTATTTGTCTTGAGATACAAATGCATTATTTTTGCAGTTCAGAAAAGTCAAGAGAATAACTGGTTTATTGTATCACTTCCCTTTTCACCAAATTCTAAAGCTCTCAAAAGATAAAAACAGGCTTGTGCATATAAAGCTCAGCTATCCTGGATTCCATTTTATATTAAAGAGTGTTTTTTACTCTATAACAATATGTTGACATTCAAAACAAGGTCAAAAGAAGAGGCATACAATAGATGCTTGATTAGCATGAAAGAACCGATAACAGCAAACCTCTGCTCTTTCTTTAGGACTTAGTCACCTAATCTCTGGTCCAGATAGGACTGTAATAGATTGAAGGCAGCCCCCTCAGCACTGACAGGTCCCAGTTCCACCAACCCCTGGGTTTCCCAACACATTGTCAAGTAACAGCAGTAGGTCACCAAGGACTGCTTAATCACTTCAGGGATTCACTGTTTCCTGGCTAAAAGGTTGGAAAGTTCTGGTCTTTTCTGAGCATTCCTACTACTTTACAGGAATAGAATTGTTATACAGTTCAGTAGTTTTAATTACATGTCTGTCTGTCTTTCTTTCTTTTTCTTTGCGATACCAGGAATTGAACTCAAGACCTTGCTCTTGCCAGGCAGGTGTGGTGCCACTGAGTTACATCCCCAGCCCTACATGTTTTTCTTTTTAACATAAACTATTTATTTATTTATTTATTTATTTATTTTTGGTATAGGGGATCGAACTCGGTCCTTGTGCTTTTGAGGCAGGCGGTGGAACCACTGAAATAAATCCCCAGCCCAATAAACTATTTCTGTAGACTATTTTCTTTCCTTCTTTTTCTTTCTTTCTTTCTTTCTTTCTTTCTTTCTTTCTTTCTTTCTTTCTTTCTTTCT
>NW_004624870.1:4884028-4906823 GCF_000247695.1 Heterocephalus glaber
AAAGATTACTGTTTTAAAAAGATTTTTAATAAAAATTATTTAATTATGTTGTCATTCATAAATGCAATGTCCACAGAGGCTGCGTTTTATTCCATAACTTTGGACAAATTATTTAATCTCACTAAGCTTCAGTTTCCTCATCTTTAAAATGGAAATAATAATAGGACCTATGGGCCGGGGATTTAGCTCAGTGGTTTTGCCGCCTGCTGTGCAAGTGCAAGGACCGAGTTCAATCCTCGGTACCAAAAAAAAAAATAGTACCTAGTTCACAATGGTGTTACGAGGATCAAATGTGTTAATACACATAAAAGGCTTAATGTCTATGGAACATAATAAGCACTCAATAAATATTAGCTATTGTTTTGTTTGCATTTTCATTGTTGTTTTAAGAAGTTTCGCATTTCCCAACATAAGCTCTAGCTTTTGAAATATACTGCTTTAAAATACTTAGTAAAGCATATTCTCCCCTGGGTTTATATTAGTTGTTTAACTTCTAGAACCATTAATCTCATCTTTTCTGCCAAATAAAACTAAGCATGGAGTACATTCATTTCAATTTCTGTATCTAGAACTATGTACCAGCTAACATTGATTTCTCTTGCTACAGCTAAGTACCAATACTAGCAACAAACACATGTTTATGTTTGTGCCTCAACATAATTCTGAAACGACATGTTGTCAGAAAAGGGTTCCAACAATTAAATCTATACAATACTGGTTTCCCAAAAATAACAGTAGACTCATATTCTCATATTCTAATGTATAACTGTAGATTTAATAATTGGATTAATAAATTAATAATAACAGAAATAAACCATGCTCTACTTAATAAAATCTGAGGCTAGAACTTGTAAGTTAGCTTCAAATTAGCTGTGCTGATTTCAAGAGAGAGAACCATTTAAATGTCTTGGTGTTTCTTTTTAACTCCTTGCACATTTTGAAGCTATGCTAAGAAGCCAGATGCACAGTACCTTGATCAGGTTGTGTCCCACGGTGTAGACAGTTGTTATGTTTCCCCTTTCTCCAGGAGCATGTATACCTGTTCCATACCCATGCCAAGCTACCAGATACGGGTTGTGAATAGTAATCCAGTATTTGACACGGTCCCCAAATGTCTGGAAACAGTACGTGGCATAGTCGTTGAAGATACCTACCATGGATTCATTTTTCCACCCCCCATATTTTTCTTGTAGCGCTAAAGGCAAATCCCAGTGGTACAAAGTAACTATAGGCTCAATGTTTCTCAGTAGTAGGGCGTCCAGAAGAGCATTGTAGTACTGGAGACCTTTTGCATTGGCAACTGTTATTATTCCATCGGGGAAAAGCCTTGGCCAGGAAATTGAGAACTGATAAAAAGAAACTCCTAAAAAATCCAGAGCTGACAAGTCTTTTTCCAGAAAAATGTAGCTGTCACTGGAACCGCTGGTGCTGTTGACAATTTTAAGGCGTGTGTGGATGAAATGATCCCATATAGAGGGTCCTTTTCCATCCTCCTTCCAACTCCCTTCCACTTGAAACGCTCCAGTCCCAACACCCCAGAAAAAGTTTTTAGGGAAAGTGTCATAGAGAAACAGCTGACTTGCATTTACCAGGCTAAAATGAGGATTTCTAGCCCATGCAGCTCTTCCCTCTCCGGAGAGTCCGGCAGCAGCTGGTATCAGGAGCAGCGCGGACAGGATGACAGCTCTTCCCAGTGCCCCGCTGGACATCGTCTTTCTGCAGCGTGGGACCCTTTCATAGGCGCTGAGGAGAATCCATTCATTCCCCGGAGACCCTGCTGCCACGCAACCTGGCTTCTCCCTGCGCCTGCTGACTCTTATCAGCGCTTCGGCAGGAGCGAGAGATTGTGAGGTTCTGTCAATGATTAGCCTGAACTGTGAGACTTAGGATGGGTCTGGAGGGCCGCGTAACTTGAGGGAGGTGGCCCCGGGGCCGTCAACAACTCGTCCTCCCTCCTCAGAGGACAAATGAGATGAAAATGCCCCAGGGACAAGACTTTCCACTGCGGCAGGAAGACCCATGCGAGCAATGAAGAAAAATGGCATTTTGCGTGTAGCTTTTCATATTGACGCAAATCTTTTGAACATTATTGAATAATTTTGAATATTATTTTTGAACATTATTTTAAGAGTTTTTGAATGGTAATTTTATTATCTTTTTTTTTTTTTTTTTTTTTTTTTGGTACCGGGGATCGAACTCGGGACCTTCCGCTTGTGAGGCAGGTGGCGGAACCACTGAACTAAATCCCTGGCCCGGTAATTTTATTATCTTATATTTCAGATAAGATAATAAATTACATACAATCAATAGCATCCTATATCCTAATAATGAAGAATTAGGAACGATAAGACACTTCCACATAATATATCTCATGTTATCTTAGTAAATGTATCCCATTTTAAGAAAATTATAAAACTACTGATAGATGTGAGAGAAGATTTGAATGAAGGAATCTAGCAGTTTCTGGATGAAACACTGAATACTTTCCAATTTAATTTATAAGTTTAGTGCACATTTCACCAAAATCCTTTAATTCCAAATTTTAGTTCAACAGAATTACTGAGAAAGTTCACTTGAAGGATAAATAGATACTAATTATAAAAAAAGAAAGAGGGAAAAGAGAAAATGTGAAGTCATAGATTATCTTCAGATAAAAGACTACAACAATTTAAACAGTGTGATTTTTGAACAGTAGTAAAGAGAAATATTATTCAGAATATTTAGCTTCCAAAAACACTATTATTTATTTACCTATGTATGTGTATATGTATTTATTTATTTATTTTGAGACAGGGTCTCCCTATGCAGTTCAGGCTCACCTTGAACTCACTATGTAGCCCAGGCAATCCTCCTGCCTCAGCCTTCCAAGTAGCTGAGATTACAGATGTATGTCACCACACTCAGTCACATGTATTTTTGTACTAGCATTATAAGTATATATATACTTATATAAGTATATTATTTATTTTAAAATAATTTAAAGATCTACCCATTAAGCAAATAATTGTCTGAAGCATTGAATACCTCTTTGATGGTATTTAGCCTCATTTTAAAAGAATATGGGGGCGGGAGATGTAGCTCAAAAGCACAGTGCCTGCCTGGTAAGTGCAAGGCCGTGAGTTCGTTTCCAGTACCCCCCCCCCGAAAAAGACTATATAGTGAGATTTAAAACCTTAAATTAGACGTGGTAGTGCACAATTGTAATCTCAGCACTCTGGGAGACTGAGGCAGGAGGATTGCGAATTCAAGCCCAGCCTGGGCAATATAGTGACTGTAGTGAGACTCTGTTTTAAAATAAAAAATAAAAAGGGCTGGGGATGTAGCTCAGTGCTAAGGCCCTGAGTTAAATCCCGATTATCAAAAATAAACATATAAATAAATAAATAAAAGGCTTAAGATAGGGCTAGGGGAATAGTTCAATGATAGCTTGCCTAGCATGCATGAGGTCTTCAGTTCAATCCCCAGTCCCTCAAAAAGGAAAAAAAAATTTAAGAAACCAGTAAAAAAAAATCAAGACAATAAATTGAATAATCAGTATGATAATAATGATGTAATAAAAACAGAGCAGAGCATATAGAAGAATAGGAAAGTACCCATATTGTATTATATTGTGTTTGAATGGCAAATTATGGGTTTTAGTAATTCCTTTTTTTTGTATACTTAATTTTTTACTTTCAATAACAAAAATGACTATAAAATTTGAAAAGACAATATTAGATGTAAAAGTTTATTGATCAGAAACTAGATGCTTTCTCTCCCCGGCCCCGTCAAGGGTGTCTTCTATCATCACTACTCAACGTCACACTGGAAGTCCTAGCTAATGTAATAAGACAAGAAAAGGAAATAAAACAGGCAGGGAAGCAGCAAACTGTTCATAGGTGAGAATGATTGTCTATCTAGAAAATCCCAAAGAAGCCAGGTATAGTGGTGCATGCTTGTAACCCAGCACTTTGGGAGATTGAAACAGGAAGATCAGAAGTTCCTAGCCCAGCCTGGGTAATTTAGAAACTTAGCGAGACCCAGTCTCAAAATAAAAAATAAAAACGGTCTGGGAACATAGCTCAGTTGCAGAAGCCCTGGGTTCAATCCCCAGTACAACCGCCAAATCAAAAAACAAAAACCAGAAAACAAAATACAAAACAAAAGAAAGAAAGAAAAGAAAACAGAAAGAAAATTCCAAAAAACCAACTAAAAAAATCCTGGTACTAATAAGCAACTATTGTAAGGTTGCAAACTACCTAGCTGACATACAAAAGTTACTTTCTTACATACTAGCAATGAACAATTAACATTTGAAATTAAGGGCTGGTGATATAGCTCAGTGGTAAAGTGCTTGCTTAGCATGGGTTACTTCCTCAGTAATGAAAAAAAAATTAAAAAGATATCCTTTATATTAGCATATTAAAATTGAAATTAAAAAGACAATACCATTTATGTTAGTCTAATATTATTTCCTTACTATTATTCCCTAATGGATGGATTTTAAATTAAAAAGCAAAAACAAAGGAAGTATTTAGGTATAAATATAAAAAAATAAGGGCCAGGATTTAGCTCAGTGGTGCCACACCTGCCTTGCAAACACAAGGTCCTGAGTTCAATCCCTTGCACTGCAAAAAAAAAAAAAAAAAGAGAGAGAGAATGATTTGTAGAGGTGAATTACAAAACTGATGAAAAACATCAAAGAAGATGTATATTAATGGAGAGATATTTGAATACACGGATATAAAACCTAAATATTATCAAGATTTTCTTTACAACTTGATCTATAAATTCAGTATAGTCCCAATCAAAATCTTAGTTAAAGCAGGCATGGTGCCATGCCTATAATCCCAGAACCCTGGTAAACTGAAGCACCAGGATCACTAGTTCAAGCCCAGCCTGGTCAATTTAGCAACTTAGTGAGACTCTGTCTTTACAAATACAACAAGGGCTCAGTGCAAAAACCTGTGTTCAATTCCCAGCACTACAAGGGAAAAAAAATCTAAGCCAGTAATCAACAGCATTCGTCTCCAAAAATTTTCATTCTCTCAAACTGATTATCTGTACCCCCAAATAATTCCCCACTCCCTCCTCCCAGTCCCTGGAAACTACTGTTCTATTTGACATCTGATAAGTTGGATTACTACAGTTAGCATATTGAAGTAGTACTACAGGGAATTAGTCCTTTTTTATATGGTTTATTTCACTTAGCAGGATATTTGATGGTTGATCCGTGTAGTATCACTTGTCGGAATTTCATTCCTTTTTTGGAGGGATTGTTTTTGTTTTTGCATTTGTTTTGAGAAGGAATCTTGGCTCAGACTGCTGAGTATCTGGGACTATAGGAGCATGCAGTTGCATTTGGCTCTTGTTGCTTTTATGGCTAAATAATATTCCACTGTAGGTGTATGCCATTTTGTTTATCCATTGATGAATATTTTTATTGCTATACTCTTTTGACTATTATAATTAATGCTGCTGTAAACATGGATGTACTACTATTTGAATCTCTGCTTTCAAGTGTTGGCCTATATACCCAGAAGTAGAATTAGTGGGCCATAAGCTAATTCTATGTTTAATTTTTTGAGGAACTACTACATTGTTTTTCAGAGTCTTATATCTCACTGTACATTTAAATCACCTCTTTTTGTTTGTTTGTTTGCTTGAGACAGGGTCTCATCCCTATGTAATTCAGGTTGGCTTTGAACTCACTATGCAGCCCAGCCTGGCCTCAAACTCACAGTTATCCTCCTGCCTCAGTCTCCTGAGTGCTGGAATACAAGCATGCACCACCATGTCTGGCTAAATCACCATTTCATTAAAAAAAATCATACTTAATTTCTACCCTTGGAGACTAATTCAACAGATCTGAGTAACAGATGATTTTTTTTTCAGTACTGGAGATCAAACTCAGGACCTTGCACTTACAAGGTAGGAGCAGTGCTACTGAGCTAAACCCCCAGTCCATATGATTCTTTTTAAGAATTTACATTTTAAAAACTATACAAAGCAACAAGTTACTAATGGGTGATTTTATAAGAGTGAAAAATAAAAGAATATGGAGCAAAATTTGAAGTCCCCATGTTAACATTTGGCCTGTATTCCTACACACACACACACACACACACACACACACACACACACACACAGAGTTATTTTTTAAAACATGAATGCAATCACCGGTGTTCCACAACATGCTTTTTCCCTTAATATTTTATTTACAAGAGTTTCTACACTGATACTTATGGGTCTGGCCCAGTCTTCTCACAGATGGATAACATTCCTGGGTACAGATGCAGCCCTTCACTAACTGCTGGGTTTTCCATGTTTTTCTGTGACAGTTGAACTGACTCGGAGCTTTGCCCCTGTGAGGGCCATGAGAGATGCTAGGAAGGCATTTGTGGGTTGAAGGCGCCTGTCTTTTCTGTGCTCATGGGCATTTCTTGACTGTCAGCAGCAAGGCTGGAGCAGTGTAAGCTCCCACCGTCAGTCCAGGGAAAGTAAGTTCCCACGCTCTTCTCAATACTGGGTATGCCCAGCTCTTTCCACTTTTGTCAGTATGTCAAGGAAAAAGATGGATTTCACTTCTATGTTCATGGAGTTTTTCTAATTACAAGTGAATTTGAATATCTTTTCTTTTTTATATCTTTTCGTATTTTGTTTTTGTTTTTGTTCTTTTGAGACAGAGTGTCACTGTATAGTTTAGACTGGCCTTGAACTCACTATGTAGCCCAGGGTGGCCTTGAACTCACAGCGATCCTTCTGCCTCAGCCTCCCAAGGATTACAGGTGTGCTCCACCACGCTTGGCTTCTTTTCATATTTTTAATAGTCCTTAATTTCATGTGTGTGTAAATTTTCTCAGTACTGGGGATTGAATCCAGGGCCACTGAGCTACATTACCAGCCTTTATTATTTATTTATTTATTTATTTATTTATTTATTTATTTATTTTTGGTGCCAGGGATGGAACTCGGGACCTCGCCTTGCAAGGCAGCCGGTGGAACCACTGAGCTAAATCCCCGGCCCTTTATTTTTTATTTTGAGACAGTCTCGCTTAATTGCCCAGGCTGGCCTTCAATTTGCAATCCTCTTGCCTCAGCCTCCTGAGTGCTGGGATGATAGCTGTGTGCTACCGTGCCCAACTCTCATCTTCTCTAATGAATTAGGAGTAACTCTTTAGACATAAAACAGTAAATGCCCAGTGTGATATATCTGTTGAAGTGAGGTGGTGGGACCAGGTGGTGTAGGTATGCGGAGAAGCTTCTTTTGTATTCTCAGCAAGAACAGAAGCGCTGGAGTTTGCAGCAGAAACACCAGTGGCTCCAACACACGTTTTCCAGGCATTGCTCTGGATGCCGTGTTCAGGGTCCACTGCAGGGAACAAAACAGAAAGAGGGCGATTGGCAGGGAGGAAAGAACCAGGGAGCAGCTCACGGTAGTTTGGCTGGGTAGGGTAGTGATGGAGGCAATGAAAATTGCTGGATTCTGGTTTCTTAAATTAAATTAATTAATTAGGTGCTGGGGATTGGATGCAGGGCCTTTGCATTACATCCCCAGCCATTTGTAAGTTTTTATTTTGAGACTTTACGTTGCCCATACTGGGCTCTGATTTGCCATTCCCTTGCCTTAGACTCCCAGAGTTCTGGGATTACAGGTGTGCGCCATCATGCCGGGCTAGTTATTTATTTATTTATTTTGGTACTGGGTATCGAACTCAGGACCTTGTGCTTGTGAGGCAGGTGCTGCACCACTGAGCTAAATCCCCGGCCCTATTTTTAATTTTGATTGACACACAATAGTCATACATATTTATATCATACAAATACATAGATATATTTTGATACAGTATACAATGTGATGATCAAAGCAGAGTAAATAGCATATCATCATCTCATTTATTTCTTTGCATTGAGAACATTTAAAATCTTTTCCTCTAGCTATTTTATATAAATATAAAATAACATTGTTAATCGTTAATATTGTTAATATTTTAATACAATTAAAATTAAAAAATACGAAATGTTAAGTAATGTCACCTTACTGTGCTATATAAAGTAAAACTTATTTCTCCTATCTAAGTATATTTTTGTACTTAATCTCCCCTTTCCCCCACCCTGCTCAGCCTGTGGTAAGCACTATTGTACTCTCTACCTCTGTGAGAACAACTGATTTATATTCTGCATATGAGGTATGATTGAGAAATACAATGAATATACATACTAAAATATATTCCATGAAAAGACATATTGCCATCAATACCCCTAAAAATACTCTCCCCCCTTGATTTGAACACACTTATCTTATCATTCTCATCACTTTCTGAAGCAGTTCTGGAAGACTTCCTTCATCAGTGTCTTTAATTGTGCTATTGTGGCTACCTCAATGTCCTGAATTGATTCAAAATGTTTACCTTTCATGGTCATTTTGACTTTAAGGAAAAGCCAGAAGTTGCATGGTGCCAGATTCGATGAATAAGGTAAGTGAGGACACATTGGGTACTCAGCAGCAGGATTCCAAAATTTTTGATCACACTTCGTAATGACATCCAGGAAAGAGGACTTGCAGAACTGCTTCAGAAAGTGGCAAGAGCAATGGGATAAGTGTGTTCAAAGTGAGAGATGTATTTTGAGGAAGATTAATGGCAATGTGTCTTTTACTGTAATGCATTTTTTTGGTACAGGGGATCAAACTTAGGTCCTTGAGCTTTCAAGGCAGGCAGTGGAAAAACTGAGATAAATCCCCGGCCCTTGTAATACATTTTTAAATTTAAACATTGGTGGTATATTTTGATCACCCCTTATATAAGTGAGAATATGTGGTTCTTGTCCTTTTGTGCCTGGTTTATTTCACTTAATGTAATGTCCTCCAGGCTCATTTACATTGCCACAAATGAGAGCCCCATTTCCAAGAATTTTAAAACTTCTAATGCACATTACTCTGTATAACAGTGATTATATTCAATTCCATTTAAACTTCATGTCAAGAAAGGTGAACTGTGAGAGTTCCATGGAAGTTCAAAATTGCTTCTCCCGAACACTGATAAAAGTATGAATGAAGATCCTGGGCAGATCTTATTATAGAATTTCAGGTTCTTCTCTCCCTCCCATCCCCTCCCCTCCCCTTCCCTTTTCTTTTCTTTGAGATGGAATCTTTCTATGTTGCCCGAGCAGATCTTCAACTCCTGGGCTCTAAGGATCCTCCTGTCTCAGCCTCCCCCATGCTGGGACTACAGACTGTACCTCCATACCCAGCTGAATTTCAGATCCTTGAGGTTTCTCCACATACATGGTCATTCTGAGGCAGGAGAAATAGGGTTAACTTTGAAGTCTGGTGACTAAGTGTAGTAGCTAGTGGTTAAGGGAAGAAAACACATTTCTCTGGAGTTAAATAATTGTTACACCAACTTCACTCCATTCCATTGTTTGAGGGAAAAACAGAAAGGTCTCAAACTTGACTGTGTTACCATATTTCACCCCATTCTTTCCTTAAAAAAACCCACACTGGGTGTGGTGGCACACCCGTAATCCCTGCAACTCATGAGGCTGAGGCAGGAGGATGGCTTTGAGTTCAAGGGCAGCCTGAACTACATACTGAGACCGTTTCAAAAAAGCCCCATTCAATGAGCCAAACAGACTGAAAAACAGGAGGGCTCTGAGGTGGTATAATTTTATTTTGTCCCAGAGATCTCAATGAAGGTGACTAAGACCCTCATTTCTGTGCTAAAAGGGGCTCTCAGAGTGGAGACTACACACTAATAGGTACAAAACAGGCCCGAGTACAAGTCGCATGGGTGCTCGCGAGGATGGCCTCTTGCGCCTTCATATCCACCACGTGATCCACTGGCGCCCTGTCACAGCACTGGTGTGGTGCGTGTGTAGAAAAGGCCCAGAATCTCACTGCCTGTGGTGCAGCCTCCTTCCCTGTCCCCTCCAAGGCTGTTTGCAGGATGTAATGATTGTATTCATCAGGGTGAGCTGGTCTATGTAGTACAGGACACATCTTAATTCTTTTTCATGCCTGCATTTTGAGGTCCCCTTCCCATCTGTATGAGTAATGAAGTCTCTTTCCAGTTCTCTCAGGCCATGCCCAATTTCATCTTTCTCAAAGCTGGCCTTGAAATCACCGTATAGTCCAGGCTGCCCTCAAACTCATAGCGATCATCCTGCCTCAGCTTCCCGAGTGCTGGGATTACAGGCCTGCATTACCACGCCTGGTAACAGAATTTAGTAGTTCTAAGTAACTAATAGTAAATTACTTTATTGCTCTGTCACACGTTATTTCTATGAAAAAACCACAGTAAAAGAAATCTGGGCGTTACTCTGACTTGTAGGCCTTGTAGTAAAAGATTATCCCAATCATAAAATCTACCATTACTACAAAATGCTGTTGATTCCTGTTGCTCCAGCGAATATTTTAGGAAATTAACCCATAATTTGCATGTATAATGTATACATTATACATGCAATCAAATGTGTATGTCAACAGTAAAGTTTATTTATTTATTTTTCTTGAGACAAGGTCTCTCTATGCAGATCAGGCTGTCCTTGAACTCACTACATGGTCCAGGCTGACCTCGAACTTGTAGCAATCCTCCTGCTTCAGCCTCCTGAGTACTGGGATTATAGGCATTTGCCATGAAGCTTGGCCAGTCAAGTTTACACTTGTGTTTTTTTGTTTTTGTTTTTGGTATCAGGAATGAACTTGGATCCTTGAGCTTTCCAGGCAGGTTGCGGAACCACTGAGCTAAATCCCTGGCCCCATCAAGTTTATACTTTTAAAAAAATGATTGTTTTGAATGTAAATGTTTCTTATCACCTAAATAAAGATACTGATTTACTTGGCAGAAATTTTCCATTATTAGCAGGATATGAAAATCATCAGGCAAGTTTATTGAAAAATAGATTACTCAAGCATAATCATATTAAGAAGGTTAACAGAACATCAAGAAGCTACTGTAAGTACCTGACATAGTAAATACCTGATTTCCTAAATCAGAATATGTGAACTTTCACGGAGACAAGTGATGATTTAATGATTACATTCCTAAATGGATCACAAGGTCAACATCACAGGTGAAGATCTCTAGTTATCACAAAGAAAAGGACAAACTGCCTAACAGAATGTTTTCTATAAGGAAAATGTTCCAATAAATCCTGATAAACCAGGACATGCTAATATTTATTCAGAGGGCAGAAGGTCACATGTGTTGTTGCACGGTGAAAATTCGATTGATTTCTGTTAATTCTTAGAAGTCTAGTGAAGACCATGTGACTTATTGTTTCTGAAAATGATTTCAAAATGACTCCAAGAATTAATCCTATTCCTTGCATAAGTTAACTAAGAAGTATTGACATTGAGATTATTTTGATCATTTTAGTTTTTCTCCACTTACCCACAGTAGTTGTTAGATTATAAAGGAGAACCAAAATTCAGATCATGTACTTTCTTGCTGTTATGCAGTTTTTAGTCATTTTAGGAAGACAGTGATTAATCTTTTGTTAGAAAGTTGGATATGTTGTTGCATGCCTGTAATCCTAAGGCCAGGAGTTCGAGGCCAGCCTGAGCTGGGCTACAAAGTGAATTCAAGGCCAGCCTGAATTACACAACAAGGCCCTTATAAACATAATTCAACTATTCACAAGATTAGAAACCTACTAATAAAGATGTTAATATCAATATTATAATTTTGGGGCTGAAAATTTCTTCATGGAAGGTAAACAATTTTCCTGCCAGTGACATATTCTTAAGCAGATGCTGGGGAGGAAAGGAGAGCTTTCATGAAATTGGCTTTGTTGATAAAGTTAAAGTTTTCCCTGAAGACCTTTCTTCTAAGGATTAAGACAAGGCCTGTGAGCACTATGTAATCAGATCCAATATATAATACATCCCTTAAAATGTGTCTTTTCTGTGTTAGGTCTCAAATCATTATTAAAAGAAAAAATGTTTTAAGAAATATTTTAAGCTTTGGGATACAAGCCCTTAATTTTGGAAGCTTCAGTACTCATCCAATTATTATATTATCTTTTACTGATTGGACTCTACAAATCAATGATTAGAGTTAAGAATTCGTTAGCTCGAGAAATGTTTACACTAAGAATAGCTAAACTGATGACTAAGAAACATTAAGGAAAAACTTTTGGTCAAAACACTTTTAAGAAAACATCCAAGGGGGCTGGGGATTTAGCTCAGTGGTTCCGCTGCCTGCCTTGCAAGCGCAAGGTCCTGAGTTTGATCTCCAGTACAAAAAAACCCCAAAAGAATGTTAAGAAAACATGCAAGGATCCATTAGCTAATTTTTATATCACCAATAAGTGACTTTTCTGTGCCTCTCTGAAAAATTATCTGAACATCAGCAACTCTAGGTTTTCTTCTTTGTGTATTTTTTATTTCCTAGGAGATGCATAATTATAGTCTATTAATACTAGGTCATGAAAGTAGTTATGATGCATTATAATTTTATCCTCATTGCCAGAGAAAGGCAAAATGTTGAGATCATAGCGATCTCTTGGTTTAAAATCTTGTAAGGCCTTCTCATTATACTTAGAGTAAAATTAAACTTCCTTGCGGGTGGCCCAAGACTCAGGAAGATCTCTCCTTGTCCTTCCACCCAGCCTACCCTCTTATCACTGCTACTTGTTAACTGAGTCCTGGTCATAAAATTGGACTTCTTGTCCTCAAATGTGTTTAACTTATCCCATGTCAGGGTTTTTTGTGTTGTTGTTTTTTTTTTTTTGGTACCGGGTATCAGGGATTTTTATACTGCAAATTTTTTGTTTTTTCTTGAGACAGGGTCTCACTATGTAGTTTAGGGTGGTTTTGAACTCACTATGTAGCCCAGGCTGGCCTTGAACTCACAGCAATCTTCCTGCCTCAGCTTCCTGAGTGCTGGGATTACAGGCATGCACCACCATGCCTGGCATATCAGGGGTTTTTATACTTGTTACTGCCTTCTCAACATTCATGTCTCAGGTAAGTATCTCCATCTTAGAACTCTTTTTTTTTTTTGGTACTGGGGATCAAACTCGGGACCTTGCGCTTGCAAGGTAGGCACCGGAACCACTGAGCTAAATCCCTGGCCCCTTAGAACTCTTTTTGATCACTTATTTACAATACTTTCACGTTTTCTTCCTTGATTATCTTTTCTCTCATCATGCTACTTTATTTTCTTTATAGTGGGTAGCTTTATCTGAAAATAAATAATTCACTTTTGTATATTTATGTTTCTTTTTTCCTCAGAAATATAAACTGTAGGGAAGTTAGGACAGTCTATCTTTTTTTTACTATGTTTATCCAGAATGTACATAAAAAGTACTGACTCAGTGCATAGTTGTTGAATGAATGCATCAAATAAAAATCACAAAGTGGAGAACACATCTAGTTTTCTATTCATTTTTACTTTTTGGTTGTATTTTGGGTCTTTTTAAATAAAGGTACTAGGCATTAAACTGGTACATAGCCTTTGTACAGAGCTACATCTACAGTACTTTTTTATTTTTATTTTTTTAGTTTTTTTTTTTGGTACCGGGGATTGAACTCAGGACCTTGCACTTGTGAAGCAGCCGGCAGAGCACTGAGCTAGACTTTTTTTCTTTTTTGGTACTGGGGGTCAAACTTGGGTCCTTGAGCTTGCGCAGCAGGTATCAAAACCACTGAGCTAAATACCCAGCCCTAAGCATTGAGCTAAATACCCAGCCCCACCACCATATTCTTTTTGGGCAAATTCTCCATTGTGTGCAGGATATTTTTTTATTTTGAAACAGGGTCTGACTACTGCATTGCTCAGCCTGGGCTTGAACTCATGATCCTCCTACCTCAGCCTCCCAGAGTTTGGGATTACAGGTATGTCTGGCCGATTTGGGGTCTTTAAGAAGATTTCTTAAAAGTTCTGTTCTTGTTATCTACTAATTTTCCACAAACCACCCAAATAGTACCTTAAAGGAGAAATTATTTTATTATGTTCATGCTACCGTGGGTCAGGAAATTTGAACAAGCTTTGACCACTGATGGGTGATTTTTGCTTCACCAGCTGTTGCCTGGGGTTACATAGTGGTATTCCACTATTTGCTTGGATGGCAGGTTCAGGATGGCTTCATTTACATACTTGGTATCTGGTAGAAATGGCTATGAGCCTGGGCACAGCTGGCCCCCTCTCCCACTTTATATGGGGCTCAGGGTTCCATAGGAGCAAGGCAGGAACTACCAGTTTTCTACTCTTATTCCCCCCCCCCCATAAGCATTGAACCCAGAGTATGTGCACTGAGCTACAGCCCACCCCCTTTTTTGAACCGGGGATCGAGCTCAGGACCTTGTGCTTGTGAGGCAGGCACAGTGCCACTGAGCTAAATCCCTGGTTCCCCATCCCTTTTGAGACAGTGTCTAAATTGCTAAATTGCCCAGGGTGGGTTCAAACTTAAGGTCCTCCTGCTTCAGCCTCCCAGAGTGCTGGGATTACAGGTGTGTGCCACCATGCCCAGCTGCAGCTATTGGTTTTCTTAAAGTTTAGGTCTGGAACTGGCATAGCATCAATTCCACTCAATTTTTTGGTCAAATCAGTCACAGGCCAGTCCAGGTTCAAGGGAGGAGTATGAAAGCACATGTAGTTTTTTTTTTTTGGTACCGGGGATTGATCTTGGGTCCTTGTGCTTGCGAGGCAGGCAGCGGAACCACTGAGCTAAATCCCCGGCCTCATGTAATCATTTTTAATCTGTCACACTTCTGAGATAGAGTATTTTCAAATAAATAAATATTCCTATGGAAAACAATCTAACACTCAGTTCAGTATCTTTCTGGAAGTCACAGGTATCTGACTGAAGTCTTAGACTTACCTAAATTCAAGGAAGGTTTCAAAATGTTAAAAAAAAAAAAAAGAAAAAAGAAATGCAAAGGTTAAAAGCAGGGCTGGGCATGGTGGCACATGTTTGTAATCTCAGCTACTCAGGGGCGGAGGCAGGAGGGTTACAAGTTGGAGAGGATGGGGTTTATTTGGCTTACAGTTCATAGAAGTTTCAATCCATAATCGGCCGACTTGAAGGCAAGAATGCCAAACAGGCATGACAAAGCAGAAACATAATGGTGAGTACAAGGTTGAGAAGGTAAGAAGTGAGAGTTTAACAGCATCTTTCTGCCCGGTTTATCTTATTCAGACTACTGGGATTAGGGTGGTGCCAAACTAATGACTCACATGTAGTGGTTTAGTAATCACATGCCCTTAACCCCAGCATCCCACATTCCAGATTCAACTACCTCTGAAAAAGAAAGTCCCACCTTATCCTCATGAGGTTTTGCGGGGACATCCAAACACAAGCCATAACAACTCTATAAGGTGGTACTATTGTCCCTATTGTACAGATGAGGCACAGTGACTCTCCTTTGGCCACAGAACTAGCACGAGTGTGGCTGGGAACCTACCACACTGGCTTCAGAGGCCCGGTTCATGTGTAGCAGTTTACTTGCTTGTAAACTGGGGACAACAGTCAGTGAGGGAAAAGAATGGGTTAAAGTAGGATAGTCTAGCCTGGCCAGGTGGTGCACGCCTATAATCCCAGCACCTAGGAGGCTGAGGCAAGAGAATCACTGTGAGTTCAAGGCCAGCCTGGGCTACATAGTGAGTTCAAGTTCAGCCTAAAATACATAGCAAGACTCTGTCTCAAAAGAAAAAAAAAAAAAGCAGGCCAGTCCATAGCTGCTTGCCTGGCACATATTATATACTGGCACCTATTAATAAACACAGGCTCTTGTATTCCAGCAGGCTCTGCCATCGGTCACTTTAGAGACCCAAAAGGGAATGGTGGGAAAGTTTTGAGAGTCTAGGGCCAAAAGCCAGGTATTGCTCTCCCCATTGAACTCTTTGATAGTCTCATGATTTCTCTTAAAATTGCATGTAAACATTGCATTCTATTCCACAATTCATCACTGTCTACTGATAGAAAACTTGTTTAGTCCAGCTTAGGATCAGTTTTTCTCTGGAGCTGCACCTCGGTATTCCCTGGTTTCATCCATACCTCGGCTCCTGGAGGGTTTAGCAGTGCTGCAGCGGTGGGGATTAGGTCTCCATTGTGTGGCCTGGCTTTTGGCGCCATGTTCTTTTAGCTAGATGCTTCCATGGTGTTTCAAGGGTATGGATTCTTCCTGGCAATGCACTCAGGATCTTTCCTCCCATTACCCTCTGAAGAAACACAAACGAGACCCTGCAGGAAGGATACCCTTCCCTAAGGCCATCACCTCCTCAGCCTAGTGCTGTGGTGTACAGCGTGCCCTGTATCTCCCATGTTCTAGAACACTGGGAGGTAACTAGGCCAGCCTGGACAAGGTCCAATCGATGAAATCTCATCAATTGCCTTTTTGGCACCATCTTGATGTGCATTATTTATAGTGGCAGTGGACTCCACGGGGCAGAGCTTGGGTCTTGGCTAGATGACAGACCTTTTCACCCTCTGACTTGTACGAGTCCATTTCTTGGTCTCTATCAGTGTGTTTCACTTATGTATGCAACTGCCTTTATCACCCCTGGTTATCACAGTTAAGTTCTCAGGTATTGGAGAAAAGCCTACCTCTTTTGAACTGTAGATGGAAATACATGTGAAAAACGATGCAGATATCTCTAGTTTGTGCTAAACACACTGCTTTATTTTTACAGCCCACGTCTTTCACAAGGATATGAATTTTTTTTTTTGTTTTTTGAGACAAGGTCTCATTATGTAGTTCAGGCCGGGTTTGAACTATGTAGCCCCAGCTGGCCTCAGCTTGCAGCGATCTCCTACCTCAGGCTCCAGAGTGCTGGGATTGCACCACCATGCCTAGCTACACGAGGATATGAATTGTTAAAATGCAGTCTTGCTTTGCTTTTCAAAGACATTTTGTAGACATTTTTCACTAATGTGAATTGATTTTATCTACTTGATTCCATATATATTAATATTATGATAAATTAAAAATAAATTAATAAATTGCCTAGCCTGGTAGTTTTGGAACAAAGAGCCCTTAACTTGTTTAGGCTTCGTCCTCATCACTACCACCACTCATTATTTTTCCAGTGCTGGGAATTGAACCCAAGGGCTGGAATTTGTGGTCTTCCTGCCTCAGCCTCCCAGAATACTGGGATTATGGTTGCCTGTGACTGTCCAGTACACATTTTTCATTTGTAAAATGAGATGAGTGATGGCGAGTAGATAATTTTACTAAAGTCTTTTGTCTAGAATTATACAATATTGTCTTTTAGCCTGGTTATCAAACTTTGGGTTTCCTTTTATTAGTAGACAAAAAACAAACAAAACCAACGAAAAACAAAAACAAAACAAAAAAACCCCAACTAATTTAGTGAGTTAAATATTTTAAAAAACCTAGGAAGATGTTCGGATAAAATCCTTTCAGATTAGCTACTTAGTGTTATGTACACGTACCATCTCACGACACTGAAGACATGTACCTAAAAAAAAAAAATGTAGCTATTTATTTGGGGTATGTGAAATACACACCAAGCTGGGTGTGGTGGCACGTGTACTACAGCACTCCGGGAGGCTGAGGCAAGAGTATCACAAGTTCGAGGCTAGCCTGGGCAATTTAAGACTTGGCGAGACCCTGAAAGTTAAGGAAAAGGAGGAAGAAAAAAAAAAGGGCTGGAGATGTAGCTCAATGTAAAGGCCCTTGGTTCACTCGGCAATACTTTAAAAAAAAAAAGAGGGCCGGGGATTTAGCTCAGCAGTGCGGTTAAAGGTAAGCACCTTCCAGACGTGTAGCCTGCAGGATTCTGGCACCAGGTTTTACGAGCAATCCAATCTCGGATCCCCTATTTGGGTATCCCGGCCAAAAACCTGTGAAGTTGACCCAAATACCGACCACGGTTCAGCGACCCCGGCGATTGCAAAGTCTGGGCGGCCACCCGCGCGGCACTAGCGCACCCACCGGGCACCTCCAGCTCGGGGCGGGGCCGAAGGGCTGCGCGCGCCTCCTGACGTCATCGCCGCGCGCCGCCGCTCCCTCTTCTTTCACTTCGCGGGAGAAGTTGTTGGCGCCAATGGATTCCGATCCCCGCTAACCGATTGCCCATCCAGCTGGCCTGCCCGCCTGCTCCTTCCTCCTGGGGCTGCGATGGTGAGCCCCGGGGGCAGGCCATGCGTGTAGGGGGCTTGGGAGACTTTGCAGGCCTGGTGTGGACGGGGCGTTCCTGGTGGGAAGGTGGGGGAGCGGAGGCTGGAAGGGGCCGCGCACCTGGCACCGGGCACACAACTTGCTTGGGACTGCAAGCTCCAGCTCCAGCTCCGGGCGAAGCTCATGTGCAGGGATTTCGGTGGAGCCCGGCCCTCTTTCTTTTCTATTTTCTACTCTTGGGGGAAGGGAGGAAGTAAGACTAATGATGATTTGGGGACGCAGCGTTAAGGTTATTTTTCTGTTCGTGTTGCCCCAGACCTCAGGCTGAATGCTTGCTAAAGCCCAGATTTCCAGCTTTGGGGCACAAGGACGAAGAATGTAGCAAACTTTCTTTTCTCTTGATTAAGTTGTCTCAGGCCTTTGACTTTCATCAGCAGTTTCCCGAGTCTCTCATCTCAGCTGTGTGCAGACCGGATGGCGTGTGGAAGATGTTTTGTTTTGTTGGATGAGATTGTAGGAGTTAAACAGATAATACAGTTTACCAGGAAAAGAAGAATACAGGGAATAGAAACATGTGATGTTTGACAGCTGTCATCTCTTATCACCTAAGGTTAAAAAACTTGGAACCTCAAAACTTCAGTGCATCACTTTGGTAAAACATTCAAAGAAATTGAGAGTAAAATAATTAGCAGCTGGCAAAAAAGACATCATGGCAGTGGATATGGTTTGAAATATTTTTAAAAGACAAATTAAGCTATTCCATTAAACCAGAAGATATTTAACCAGGCATAGTTTTTTTTTTCAGTTATTCTTCAGCTTGCCAGAGTGCTAACATTCCAAGGGAAGAAGTTTTATGGCAAATTTGGAAACTTTGCAGACCTATTTGTTTATTAAAAAAGGTAAAATAATAGTAATAATAGCCATTCTGAACCAGTGACCTCCCTGAGCTGTTTACTTTTTTCTCCCCGATACTGGGGGTTGAACCCAGGGCCTTTGTACTGAGCTGCATCCCCACCTTTTTTAAATTTTGAGACAGGGTCTTGTTAAGCTGCCTGAACTTTCAGTCCTCCTGCCTCAGCCTCCCCGAGTGCTAGGATTACAAACATGTGCTATCACATCTATCTTGAACTGTTTGGTTTAAATACATTTTTTTCATTCTGACCCACAAGTTACTTTGTCATATAACTAACTAGTAGATGATTGAATTAGAATTAAAAGTAGGTGTTTGACCACTACATTGTACTGTTTTTCTAAAATGATCATTGTTAACATTTTGGAATTCAGGTACCATAGTATTTTGGAAAGTTGGTGAGATTTGGAATCTTCTTTTTTTATTTTGGTACCAGGGATTGAACTTGGGACCTTGTGCTTTCGAGGCAGGTGCTGGAACCACTGAGCTAAATCCCTGGCCCTGGAGTCTTTAAGATGAAGAATGAGGTGATGTTTTAGTTTGATAGTTTGTTAGTGTACTAGTACGGTTTAATAGTTAGTAATCTCTTAGCCTCTATTTCCTTGTTGGTAGAAAAACAAAAAAGAGGGGCAGGGGAATGATAGCTATTGTAAATGTTTATTTTGAGGATTAAACAAGGTATATACAAATTTGAATTCTGCATGGGTTGGCATGTATTATGCACCTGCCCAACTTCCAATGACCTGTGTTCTCAGATAGCACTGTGGGAAGTAGCATAGATTTTTAAGGGGGATTATAGATGTCTTTGGTGTCAGTTATGGTGAATGACAGCTTGTATATCAACTATTAATCATTCAGATAGTTTTAAATTTTGGTTCTTTTCTTTAGTATTCCTGTTCATGGTGCTGATGAAAAGCAGACCTCTTTGCAGAAAAGAAATAGGTCAAATTGATCAGTTTTACTCTTTGTTATTGGAAAAAGTTCCAGAAAGTAGATAAGAAATTTGTATTATATTGGTAGTATTTACCTAAGCCCTCTATTCTGAAGTATAAAAAAAGTCTAGTGTTGGGGATTTAGCTCAGTGGTTTTGCCGCCTGCCTCGCAAGCGCAAGGTCCCGAGTTTGATCCGCAGTACCAAAAAAAAAAAAAGGTCTAGCAAAACCCTAGATGAGAATTCTATTTAAAAAAAAAATTTTTTTTTTCTTGAAACAGGGCTTTGCTAGTAGCTCCAGCTGGCCTTGAACTCACTATGTAGTCCAGGCTGGCCTCAAACTCACGGCAGTCCTTCTGCCTCAGCCTCCTGAGTGCTGGGATAACAGGTGTGCGCCACCACACCTGGTGTCTAAAAAAATTTTTTTTTTTTTGGTACCAGGGATCGAACTTGGGTCCTTCTGCTTGCAAGGCAGGCAGCGGAACCACTGAGCTAAATCCCCAGCCCTAGAAAATATATATATATATTTTTTTTAGAAAATATTTTTTGAACACAAGTCATATTTTTTTTGGAACCAGAGATCGAACTTGGGACCTTGCACTTGCAAGGCAGCCAGTGAAACCACTGAGCTAAATCCCCAGCCCTATAGGTCTTGATGATAAATGTAGTATATTGTGTGCAAGTTTTCTGCCCAGAGAAATGCATATAGTCACATAACACAGCATTTTAGGAGATTCACCTAGCTTCTGAAGCCCACTCATAGACAAAAGGTTAACAGCTCTTACCCTGGGAACATTTTTTCCCCAAATGTTTTCCAAACGAAAGTTATCAATAAAGAGATAAAATACTAGATCTACACAGTGGAATTGTGAATTGTGTGTGGCCATTAGAAAAAAAAATTTTGGGCCAGGGACTTAGCTCACTGGTGCTGCTGCCTGCCTCGCAAGTGCAAGGTCCTGAGTTTGATCCCCAGTACCAAAAAAATAAGAAAAAGAAAAACAAAATTTTATATCATGGTATGAAACACTTGTCAAGATATAAACGCTCTTTGAAAAGATATACAAGGAACTGATAAATCTGTTGCCCCAGAGATGGGAAGTATTTGCCTGAGAGGCAGGCTAGGAGGAAGACTGTTCTTCTGAATTTTGAACCATGTGAATGTATTATTTATTAATACAATAGAAATGAAAGGAAAAAAGGAATAAAATAGCCATGTAATAAATAATTTGGATCGCTATGAGATTTGGTTTCTCAAACTGTAAATAAAACCTGAAGGATGTCATTTTAAAGAAGCCAGCATGTATAATTGATTTGCTGGTATAATTATTGAAAATATGCATAAAGTTGAATTAACACATATTTAAGGGACAATCTTTTGAGATCTGTCAGGTCAATCTAAATACATTGTGACCTGAGCCACCTCATTGCCCCTCTTAGAGGGCGGCTTTCACATCATATTTGCTATGTTGAATGCACCTCCCAGAACAGTGCTGTGACCCTGTGTAGTATAGCTTCTGCCATGTAGGTATATCTATATCTATATATGTCCATCTATCAATCTATCTATATTAGTACTTGGCCTGTGAGGCCCTTACTTGCCTCTCTCATTTCCTCTGTTTTCAATGGGGCGTGAAGTATAGAGGTCCCAGTTTATTCTTTTGCATGTGGATATCTAGTTGCCTTGGCACCATTTTTTGAAAAGATTGTTCATTCCTCACTACTTTATCTTAGTACCCTTGTGAAAACATAGTTCACTCTAAACGGGAGAGTTTTGTTCTGAATTCTAAATTCTGTTTGATTGGTCTGTACATCTGTCCTAATGTTGCTGTACACTTTCTTACTGTGGTTTTATAATAAATTTTGAAATCAGGAAGTATGACTCCTCTAGCTTTGTTCTTTTTCAAGATCGTTTGCCATTCCAGTCTCTTGGATTTCCAAGATTTAGATTTAGAAACAGCCAAATCACCTGGGATTTTGATAGAAAATATCTTGCATCTGTAGATCAACTTGAGGAGTATTGCCATTTTAATATTAAGTCTTCTGATCCATGAACATGGTATGTCTTTCCATCTAGGCCTTCTTTAATTTTTTAAGAACTTTTTATTGTTTTCAGAGTATGGATTTAACATTTTTTTTTTTTTTGAAACAAAGTCTCATTATGTTCCAGGCTGGCATTAAATTTGCTATTTAGCCCAGACTGGCCTTCAACTTGAGATCTTCTTACCTCAGCCTCTTAGTGCTGGGCTTACAGGCATGTACTGCAACACCTGTTTGACTTTATACTTTTGTTAAATATATTCCTAAGAAACGTCTTCTTTTTTTTTTTTTTTGTTACTGGGGATCCAACTCGGGTCCTTGCGCTTGCAAGGGAGGCGGTGGAATCACTGAGCTAAATCCCCGGCCCTTATTCTTTTTTTATTAATAAATTTTATTTTATTCCATTCCCCCCTCAAGCCCTCTCCCCTCCCTATGTACAAAAGCTTTGTTTCTATTTTTTCCTTCTATTTTCACTTTTTCCTTGTCCCTTCTTTTCTCCCTCCCCCCTCCCTTGTTTCCCTTCACATTTGAACACTTTCTTCCCATTTCCCAACATTGATTATACATCTCAATCCTTATTTCCCTATTCAGTTTCTCTCACCAGAGAAACAACGTGGTATTTAAACGTGTGTGTCTGATTTATTTCACTTAAGAGTATGGTGTCAAGGTCCAACCATTTAGCTAAAAATGTCTGAAGCTCATCCTTCTTTATGGCTGATAGTACTCCATTATATAAAAAAACCACATCTTCTTTATCCACTCATCTGTTGATGGGCATTTGGGCTGAGAAACTTACTCTTTTTAATAATACTTTATTTTATATTTTTATTTTATTTTTTTATTATATATA
>NW_004624870.1:4907093-4963948 GCF_000247695.1 Heterocephalus glaber
ATTTCTTTCTGTGCTGGAGATTGAAGTGAAGGCCTCATACATGTTAGGCAGGCACTCTGCCACTGAGCATATATATCCCCAGCCCACATGTTAGGCAAAATACCTGAGGAAATCAAAATTATAAGGATGACAGATTTATTTTGCATCCTGATTTCAGAGATTTTAGTCACAGTTGGCTGGCTGCATTATTTTGGGCCATTGTGAGGCAGAATGTCATGGTGGGGAGTGCACAGTGGAGCAGAGCTGCTTACTTCCTGTCAGTGGGAAGCAGAGAGGATAGTCAGGGCCCCATCCAGTGTTCTCTTAAGTCCGTGCCTTCCGGGACTTGGCTTCCTTCCATTAGGCTCCGCTCTCAAAGTTCTACCACTTCCCAGTAGCACTGACATGTGAAACTTGGGACACTAGACCCAAACTGGAATAGTACTTTTTTTTTTTAAAGTGCTAGAGCGGAAACCCAGGCCCTCATGGATGCTAGGCAAGTGTTCTACCATGGAGTCATATAGCTAGCTCCTATATTTTAAGATTTTTTTTCATCCATGAAAAGACAATTTTACTTCTTGTCCAATCTAGGTGCCTTTTATTTTCATTTTCTTGCCTAATTCCTTTTGCTGTAACCTCCATGATGTTGAATCAAGTGGCAAGAGTGAGCATCCTATTTTTTTCCTGATCTTAGGGGGAAAGACTTCCAAGAGCTTTTTGCTTCCAAAGCACAAGGTCTTAATATAAATTTTTTTTTTTTTTGGTACCAGGGAATTGAACTCTGGACCTTGCACTTTCAAGCCAGGCGGTGGAACCACTGAGCTAAATCCCCGGTCCCTAATTTTTAAATACTTTCAAATGATTTTTTTTTTTTGAAACAGGGTCTCACTATGTAGCTTAGACTGGCCTTGGACTCACTATGTGGCCCGGGCTGGCCTCAAACTAGGCAGTTCTTTTGCCTCAGCCCCCCTCCAAGGGCTGGAATTACAGATGTTCACCACCACACCTGGCTAAATGATTAAAATTATATCATAATTTTCCTTTGCTGTGCTGCCACAAGCTACATCACTATATTTTAGTAAAAAACAGTTTTGCATATTAGTGGCTTTCAGGATAAAAGATTTTTATATTGGGATTGATTTTGTGAGGTATGTTAGTGATAATTCCTGCTCATGAATTTGGTGGGCTATTTAAAAATGTTAAACAAAAATATTTATACAGTGTTTTTAGTCTCAAAATAGAGAAGTAAAACCAATATATAATATTTTGACAGTCACTCTGTAAGGTACTGTGGTACTTATTTTGCATAAAAACATGTAATCTTCAAAGATAAGTGAACATGGGACGTTGTTTGCTTCCTTTCACATGGGTGCTTCTTTTTTTTCTGCAGTGCTGAGTTGAGCCCAAGGCCTTGCACATGTGAGCCAAGTGCTCTACCCTGAGCTGCTTATCCACCCGTTCTTCACATTTTTCATAGGCAAATGTCACTTCTATGTTGGGTGAGCCCATTTCCAGTGGAAAAAAATAACTAGAGCTATTTGTACTTTATAGCAAATACATATCAGCTTTTGTACTGTACCTTCTGAAGCTAAAGGTCATCATGATTTCTGTGGGTTTAGGGGGATTTGTTGCAATTTTTTTTTCTCTAACTGCCTTAATAGAGTTTAACCAATCAACCACGTTGAAAACATTTGTATAGGCTAGAGACTTAAAAATGACTGATTTTTTTGGGAATACTTGACACAATCTGGTACTTTGTCTTGGTATGTGTATATTAAAATTGCATTTGGGCTTAATGATATGCAATGTTACTGTCTAATGGTGTTGTAGAATTGTTAGTTATGCCTTAAAGTAGGAAAATGCAAGCATTTTTTTTTTTTTTTGCTTATATTTAAGAGTCTTAAATTTTAGAACTTTTACTAGGGAATATCTTGTTGGTATTCTCAAGCTTCTCACCTGAATTGGGATTAACAAATGAATTGGGATTCACATATGAATTGGGATTCATAGGGTTTTTATGTGGATTAAATAAATTGATATTTAAAAGGCTTTAAATCATTGAATAGTACAGAGTAAGTCCTATAAAAAAACCAAATGAAGCCTGAAGTCACGGCTCTGTTCCCATGAAGCAGTTGGAATTGAGGGAGAAGACAGCAGTATTCTGGAGATAGGTAGGAGAGATGCTCAGTGGATGGCCAGGGAGGCAGAAAGGCAATGCCCAAGATTTTGTTTTTGGCGAATGGTGGTGCTGTGTGTGGAGTTGGGAACAAAGGGAGAGAAGCAAATCGCAGCAGAAGATGCACCTAATTGCGGACATTATGAGTTGGAGGCACCTTTGGGCAGCTGGATAGAGCTGTGCCTGGCGGACTTAGCTGTGTGGCTATTAAGCCCAGAGGAGGTCTGGCATGGAGATGGAGGATTTGGGAGGTAACTATGTGTTCAGCAGATGTGTGTTAGCTCACACAGTGTGAGTATGTAGATCTGAAGTGGTTTTTTGTTTTCTTGAGATGGTCTTGCTCTATACAGTACTTCAGGCTGGTCTTGAACTCACCATTAAGCCTAGGCTGGCCTGGATTGAGGCAGTCCTCCTGTCTCAGCCTCTCGCGTGCCAGGGTTACAGGCATGTGCCACCATGCCCTGCAGATCTGAAGTTTTTAGTTTGGGGTTCATAATAGGCTTCTGAGGAAAACTCCTACAATTGCATAAGTGTGTGTGTGTGTGTGTGTGTGTGTGTGTTTTGGGGGCTGGGAATTGAACCCAGGGCCTTGGGACTTATAGGCAAATGGTATACTTCTCAGCTACATGCCAGCCTTGCATACGGTGTTCTGTGTGCATGTTTATTTCTGCATGTGCACTTTATGTATTTCTGCATATCCATATATATTTGTGTATTTATGTGAAAGTGTAGAAACTACTGAGACAGTTAGTGAATGCCCATCTGTTTTGTTTCCTTGGCACACACTGTGGCATATTTTAATAAATGGGTAACCTGTTAGCTGCAGTAGCTTTCACTGGGAGAAAAGCTCTGCAAGGGTAGAGGTAGCACGTGGTATGTTTTCCAAGAATTTTTTTTCCACTGCTGGGAATTAAACCCTTTATACTGAGCTACATCCTCCTTCCTTGTAAACTAGATTATGCTGAGGATGATAGTCAATGCTGAAAAAATTTCAAAGGAGAGGATGGAAAATTGTTGAACAGTGGGCAAAGTGTATCATTGTCCTTTGCCACTTGTAAGGCTGAGGTGGATCAGGTCACGGTCACAGATGATAACATTTGATTTTGTAATGTGATGACACTAAATACTAAAATACTGAACTAAAAGTATTTTATTTTTTATTTTGAGACAAGGTCTTACTAAGTTGCCCAGGCTGGGCTCAAACTTTTGATCGTCCTGCATCAGCCTACTAGAGTGCTGGGATTATAGGCATGTCACTGTGTCCAGCTGTTTTCTGTAAATATTTGATAAGTGAATAAATACAAATAAATTTTAAATTTCCCATTAAAAAATCAACTATACGGTAAAAAGCCAGTATGAAAACATCTTCTCTAGTCCTTTCTGTGTAATTTGATATGTAAGCTATTAAAATGTTTCATGACAGGGCCGGGGATTTAGCTCAGTGGTTTCCCCGCCTGCCGCACAAGTGCAAGGACCTGAGTTCGATCCCTGGTACCAAAAAAAAAAGTTTCATGACAATGAATACAGTAGCCTAGAGAAATACAGTGTTTTATCATATTATATTGTAGGTCTGTTTTTGTGTAAACTTGATTTTATGTTCATTCATGAAGTTTAAATTTGATTTTTTGGAACAGAAGTGAGTTGCAAAATTTGACTAACTTTTGGATGAATAAAACCACGGAGTATGTCTGCTCTATTAAAAAATGTCAAAATTCTGAAATAAACCATTAGATCAGGCATGATCAGCCTGAAATGCTTCACTTCTCCTAGTTATGCAGGTCTGAAAGAACTTGTGTTTTTAAACCTGAGGTACCTGAGACTTCTGTAGATGGTACTGGGAGAGCAGTCTAAGGCCCAATGGTTTTAAGTTGTGACCTGGGAAGGTTTCCATCCTCTCAGTCACAACTCTGAATGGAAAGTTCCTTCCATTGTTGTGGAGGTAGCTCTCAGGTAGGCTCAGCAGATTGCAGACGATGTCGGGGAGTGCTTTCTAGTCTCCATTTCTGATCCTGTCTTGTGCTGTATTTTATCTGGTTTTTATTTCCTATGCTCAGATTTGTTTTCTAAACACAGAAAGATGAAGAGCAGAAAGTGGAACTAAACTCTGTGAGAACAGAGATTTTTGCCTGTTGTGTTTATCCCAAGCACTGAGAATAGTTCCTGGCCCCAATAGGCTCGCTCAGTATTTCCTGAGGAAGTAATGAGTTATTTTAGGGTGGTCATAAGATGGCAGCCCTTACAAGTCTCCTACCTAGAGCCTGTCTCTGGCCTAAGATTTTCCAGACCACACTTGTGTTCTACTCACGGTTCTGCCCCACAGGGAAGTTCTGATGCAGGTGCTAGACTCTGCTGTATCAGTAACATCAGCTTTGTATGTAACGGTATTTGTAGTTTCCCCCCCCAAAAAAAGTAATTTGTTTGAGTAAAAACAAATTATGAGGGAGAGGAAGTGTTACACTAAAAATGAAAATATTTTTTGTTTTCTGTAGCCACAATACAAATAATCTAAGGATCAAATATAGAAAGTCAACTTTAGTAATTTAGCTCAGAAATAATACACAGTAAGTGCTAGTTTAATATCTTCTTAAAATTTCTTAAAAACCATTAAAAGTAGCCAGAAAAATCCCCATTAAAGATTCTTTTAGTAGTCTTTTTTCCCCCGCTCAAATTTAGGAATAAACACATCCTTTTACTCTGTTTTAAATATTTTTAAAGTTTAAAAGAATGCTTAAAGTTTGTAATTCCTAGTAGGAAAACATAACCTGAATGAATGCCTCACAGCAGATCACTGTAGTGCAGAGGGGTAGGGGTTAGCTGCAAAGCATCCAGCTGCTTTGTGTCCTCAGAGGTGCACTGGTTTTTTTTTTGGTACCGGGGATGGAACTCTGGACCTTACACTTGCGAGTCAGGCAGCGGCGGACCCACTGAGCTAAATCCCCAGCCCTGCACTGGTTTGTATTACTGTGATGTTCATTAGTCGATCTAGGTTGCTTTTCCTTTAGTAAGGGCTTTGTCAGAAGGGCATTATGACTAGGCATGGTGGCTCAAGCCTGTAATCCCAGCACTTGGGAGGCTGAGGCTGGAGGAGTGCCAGGAATTAGAGGCCAGTCTGGGCTACACAGTGAGTTCAAGGCCAGCCTAGACTACATTGCAAGACCCTGTCTCAAAAAAAAAAAAAAAAAAGAAAAGAAAAGAAAAAGAGGGATATTATGCTTTACCTCCAAAAAGGGCAAAGCTGATGAGAGTCCTAACTTTTGGGTTGTACAGGTATTTTGATGATTGCCAGGTTCTAGTAGGCTGTATCCTGGAAGACCACTGGAACTATGAGATCCTGCAGAACTGCAAGAACCACTGGATCACATTTCTGGCATTTCAGGCAGCCCCCTGGGTTCCAGCATTCCTGCAGGAAAATTACCAGGCATTCCATCTGGCTTTTTCCTCCTGGGCGCTTCCTTGCCTGCTCCAGCCTGTTTAACCCTTTCTGGTCTTTTTTTCTTGATTTTCACTCGAGTTTCCATTCACACTTTCTGTACGTTCTCCAGTGTCTGGCAGTTTTCTGGGCTCTCCCATGAGATTGTTTCAGCATTGCACTATCATCCTCATCATAATCTAGTTTACAAGCAAGGGCACTTGTGGGCTGCTGCTTTCCAGTGAAGTCTGTGTGGTGTCCCCTGCCACTTGTAAGGCTGAGCTGGATCAGGACTTATTTCAGTGGCACAGCCATGGTCACAGAAGGTGACAGTTGATTCTGTAGTGTGATGAAGACACTGGCTCTCAGAGAACACGGAATGGCCGAGGGAGATGCTGGATGGCCTCTGAGAGCAGGCCAATGGCTTTCTGTAGCTCAGCAGCCTTTGGGCTATCTTGGCAGTCTCTTTCCACTTTCCTGGCCCATCATTTGTTTATATCTCCCGTTTCTCTGTGCTTGGTTCAGTTACCCCTTCACTGTCAATTTCTAGATCACTTTTCTTACTTATCTTACTCATCTGCCTACATGTTTTTGCCTTCTGCTTTTTCTGCCCTGATATCTTCTTCTGATTTAGCTTTATGAGTGGCAGGTGGCACCATGCCCCTCCCCCATCATTTCCTCTCTTCAGAAGGCTCGCGTTCAAGAGGGCCCAGAGATTGCTAACTTTTTGGAAGCTGGGAGTCCTTGGGCAGGAGAAGGTAGGAGGCTGAGGGCTGGGTTGAGGGGGCTACATCCTCCACAGTCTTTTTTCCCTCCCCTCCCCTCCTTGTTCCTTCCCTTCCCTCTCCTCCCCTCTCCTCCCCTCTCCTCCCTTCTCCTCCCCTCTCCTCCCCTCCTCCCCTCCTCCCCTCCTCCCCTCTCTTTTCCCTTCTCTTCCCCTCTCCCTCCCACTCCTGTCTTCCCCCTTCTTTCCCCTCCCCCCTTTCCTTCCTTCCTTGGACCCAGGGCCTCATACTGAGCTGTATTCCCCAGCCTTTTTTTAAAATTTTGAGGCAGGATTTCACTAAGTTTCCTAGGCTGGGCTTGAACTTGTGATCCTCGTGCCTCAGCTTCCCATAGTGCTTGGATTACAGGTATGTGCCACTGGACCTTGCCCCAGGATACAGACCTTAAAAACAGGTTATTACCAGTTTCATTTTACGTAATCAAGAGCCTCTCTGAGCTCAGATGTGAAGGTCAGTGAATTTAGGAATAACCATTCTTGTGTTCATTGAATATATTGAGAGTCTGCTTATCTGGAGAGCTTGATTTAAGATAAGGTGGTGAGATGCACCGGTAAGCAACTTCTCTTGCTGTATGGTCTTCACGGAAATGTCTTTAAACTTAAATTTCCATGAGTATTGTGTATCTCGGACTAATGATATTGAGGGCTAGTTGAGCACTTGCTTCTGGGGTCCGTATTAGGTGCATTTGCTCCCAGAGCCTTTCGAGTAGCTCTCTGCCCAGCACAGTATTGTGCCTGTGTTTAGAACTGTGCTGATTTGTCTCCCTGGTGGCTTCATGAGAACATTTTTCTCTGAAGGGAGGCTCCCCTTTCATCCTGCCTGTAAGCACATGAGGATGGGTTGTGTTGGGATCAGGGAGAGAAGCCCGAATTGTTAACAGGATGCAGTCCTGGCCAAGTTGAAAATTAGGACAGAGATTTGGAGTTAGAGGACTAGCTTCCGTTCTGGAGGTTTTTGTTGTGTGGCCTCTAACCCTCACTGGCACCCTGTGAAGCAAGTGAAATGAGGGAACAGAGGACAGAGAAGTGAAGTAACACAAATGGGAATGTATCCTAATTGAATATGTACTGTTTACCTCACAGGATTATCAAGAGACATAAATCTGTCTAGTTAGTATAAGTAAAGCACACAAAATTTACTTTTTTTTGGTACTGGGGATCGAACTGGGGACCTTGTGCTTGCAAGGCAGGCAGCGGCACCACTGAGCTAAATCCCCGGCCAAAATTTACTTCTTATTATTAGTTCCTTTTACAAAATTTTTTTTTGTTGTTGTTGCAGTACTGGGAATTGAACCCAAGACCTTCTCACTGAGCTATATCCCCAGCCCATTTTTAGACAGGGTCTTGATGAGTTGCTAAATTGCAAGGTTTCCAGGGCTAGGCTTAAACTCATGATTCTCCTGCTTCAGCCTCTGAGTGCTGGAATTAAAGGTGTGTGCCACCACACTTGGTTTGTTTTTATTTTTATGTGACTTTGCCTGAATCTTTTGCCTTGCTTGAATTGACCTGTCTGTTCAGTTAATAATCACTGGGGGGGGCGGGGGAAAGAATTACTCTTTTTTGGTTCCCCTCCTCAAAATATCTTTTTTAAAAATTCATTTTTTAAAAGCAGTACTAGGGATTGAACCCAGGGCCTTTGCATGAGACACATCCTCAACTTTTAATAATTTTTAAAATTTTGAGACAAGGTCTCACTAAGTCATCAAGCTGTCCAGGCTGGGCTCGAATATGTGATCCAGGGCCAGGGGTTTAGCTCAGTGGTTTTGCCACCTGCTGCGCAAGCGCAAGGACCCGAGTTCGATCCCCAGTACCAAAAGAATTTGGGCCTGGGATTTGGCTCAGTGATGCTGCTGCCTGCCTCGAATATGTGGTCCACCTGTCTCAGCTTCCAAGAGTGCCTGGTGTCTTTTACCATTTAGATTAAAATGGAATAATTGAGACAAAGGGTGTATGCACATTTTGCTGGTTATTTGCATTCCTTTTATAATTTGCCTATTAATAGCTTTAGTTCATTTTTCTATTGGATTATCTTTTTTTTTTTTTTTTTTTTTTGGTACCGGGGATCAAACTCCAGTCCTGGTGCTTGCTCAGCAGGCAGCAAAACCACTGAGCTAAATCCCTGGTCCTAGATTATCTTTTATTGATTTATAGAAACTCATTTATGTATTACACATGTTGTAGATGTTTTTAAGTTAGCTATATTTTTACTTTGTTTATAGATTTTTGTTTCATTTTTCAGTAGTCAAATCTTTTTTTGACGTTCCCCCAAAAAACTTTATGGATGGTTTTTATCTAGCTTGATATTCTGCTTAGAAGACCTTCCCATTGCTAAGATTATAAGAGCAAATTTAAAAATTGTTCCTTTTTCTACTCATTACTCAGCAAAAGTTATTCTGATCGATAAAGGAGCTGTGTAGACCCATCATTTGGTTGTATGATTAGCTACTAGGCTTGTTCTGTATTCCATGAAATCTTTGAAGACCTACAATACTAGACAGGGAGTGTTCATTGCAAGAGTAAGGTGAAGTCACGATTTCCAAATTACTTAGTCAGACTGCTTACCTTTGCCTCTTAGATGTTTACATTCAAGACAGCTGCTGACATTGCCCTAAAAAACAGGTGAGTTTGGTGGCCTTCATTCTAATGAAAATTCTTCTCTAAAACTAGATTTGTAGATCAGGATGCTGTAATTTAACTCTTACGCTGCCACCAGAGTCTAGGGCCTCTGGGGGAGTAGGGTAGGAATGGCAGTACAAGGTTTTGTATGGGCAAAACCCAGCACTCCATGTTAGCAATAGTTTTTTCAGTCTCTGAATTATATTTTGTTTTCTTTCTCTTTGCAGTTCTGAGCTTTTTGGTCCAAAAAGGTTGAAAACCACTACTTGCTAACCTCTTCATTAGAGCTTTGCTATTTCCGTGGTACACCTGTCCTTTCTTTGCCTGTTTCTCATGTGTTTAAATGATCATCCCTATTGAAGTGAAGAGTCATGGTGTAATTTCAAAAAAGTGAAACTGATGTTAAACTCTCATTTCTTCCGGAAGCAATAAAGTAGCTGTCAGCCTCAAACTCAATTCTTTGCAAGTTACAAGGGTGACTATGGCTTTCTTTATTGTCTTTTCCTTTAGCACCTGACAACAGATGTTTTAGTTTTATAGCTGAGGTTTCTTTTCTGTAAGCAATATTTTTTAGATTTAAATTATGGATTTTATATTTTTCTATATTGGGAGATTTACAAAAGAGGTTATAAAACTAGGGCAATCTTTTTTAGTGCTGGGGATCAAGCCCAAGGCCTCCCTTGGCTCTGCCACTGAGGGGTGTGTACCCGTAGCCTCCAAGGAAGTCTTTAATCTCTCTCTAATTTAACATGCCTGTAGCTTCATTTGTCTGCTTTTTTTTTTTTATAGGCTTAGCCACAAAGCTATTTGGGTTTGTGTATGTAACACACTTGTTTTGGATTTTTGACAACGTAAGGGTATTATAATTACTGCTAGGATCTAAAAAAGTAATGGGTAATTTTTTATATTTCACAAAATACTTTTCAATCATTTCTCAAACAATGAACAGATAGGTTGTAAAGAAATATTGAGAATTCAGGATTATACACTTAAGGATAGGAAAAGGAAAAATGGTTCAGCTGGTTCTTGAACCTTTTTCTTTGAAGTTAAGTTCCTAAGTACTCATTTTCTGTTCTTTATACCCTTTGTATAAGCAATTTATAAATGGAGATGGTTAAGTGACGTGAATGGATAGTAGTTTAGAAATGTAGAGAAGCTTTTTGCTGAGCCAAAATTGTGATAGATATATCATTAATCTTCATAAAAGGCAGGTATAATTAATCTCACTTTGTTTATGAGAAAATGAACACAGAGAAAGTAAGTAACTTTCTCAAGGTCACACAGGTAGATCACACTAGAGCACAGATTCAAACCAAGGCTTTCTGATTCTTAGGTCTATTCCCTTTCTTTTATACCATGGTTTCTTCACAAATTCTAGAAAGGTAGGGAAGAATATATAAATATATATATATATACATATATACATACATACACTATGTATTTATGTGCATATATGTATGATATAATATCAAAGATCAGAAAAGTGAGTGATTTAAATTGTAAGTTACATTGCAAAGTTTCAGTATGATCAATTTGGATTCTGTAGCTTGACATAGAAGATGCAATAATTAAAGTGTGCACTGTTGTGAGCCAAATAAACCTCTCATTAAAAAAGGTGTCAGGCATGGTGATACCTATAATCCTGAACACTCCAGAGGCTGAGACAGGAGGATTATAAATTTGAGGCTAGCATGGGCAATTTGGTGAGACCCTGTCTCAACATAAAATAAGAAAAGAGCTGAGGATGTAGCTCAGTGCTCCTTGGGTTCAATCCCTTGTACCGCAAAACAAAACACCAAAGAGCATATTGTAATGAGCACCAATTTTTTTTCTTCAGAATTTGGGATAAAGGAAAATAATTTCAGGGCTCCCGGTACTGAGAATGATCAGGATTGTGAGGGCTCCTCTTCTCTCAAACTGAAGTACCCATGGCCATGGGTAAGGGCCATGTTCTTCAGCTGTGTGTCTTCTTCACCCCCAGCTGGGGTTGCTGGCTTATCTGTGTGCATGTGTGGTCAATAAAGACCTACTTGCCTCTTTGTAACAGTGCTGTCGCTAAAAAAATTTGGCTTGCTTATTTTTGCCCTGTATTTCACCATATTCTGAGAATTAATACTACTTTTTGGTAGGCAAATTATTATTATTTTTGTTTGTTTGTTTTTTTGGTACCACGGATCGAACTCGGGTCCTTGTGCTTGCGAGGCAGGCAGTGGAACCACTGAGCTAAATCCCTGGCTCTGCAAATTGTTTTTTAACTCAGGTAATTTTTTTAGGTAGCTTTTATATATAAAAATGCTGCTGCTGCATATGTAGAGCTCTGGATATGGAGAAATTACGCAGGGTAAACCAGTGTGTGAGTAAAGCTGGCCTGTTTTGTAGTTGAAATTAGAATTTTATGCAGTTAATATTTATGAGTCTGTTTTTGTTCATAGGACATTCGGAAATTCTTCGGAGTTGTACCAAGTGGAAAGAAGCTTGTAGGTGAAACAGTAAAGAAGAATGAGAAAACAAAGGCTGCTGAAGAAACTTTGAAAGCAAAGAAAGGAATAAAGGAAATTAAGGTGAGTTTTGCAAATATAATTTTGAATTGTATGCGATATTAAATAACCTTAGCTTCTAAACTTGTTATGTTGGGAACCTTATGTAAATGCAGATTTATAACTTAGCAGCAGCAGAAGAAAAGTAGTAAGTCTATTATTTCTAATAAATATAGATCACTACTTTCATAGTTTGTTGTTTTTGTTTCTTTATATAGGATTGGAACGCTTTTTAGTTGTTAAAACTTTTTATTTTAAGACCAAGGTTTGCTCCCAGAGCCATGAGTCCCAGTCCTCAGGTAAGCGAGTGAGGAAAGGCTTGGCAGGAAGCCTTGCTTCCTTCTCTTCCTCCTCCTTGGACCTCAGAAGTCTCTGTGGAAAGTAGGCAATGGCTACCGTAGTGTCTTTGAATGAATGTTGTTCCATTTTATGTAAAATGTCCAGATCTAAAGTTGCACAGTTGTACAGTTCTACAAGTGCACTTACCACTACTCCACGCTCTGTGCTTCAGTTTTCACATGTATTACATCTGTGCATGTTAATCCTCCACAGTTCAGTGTGATTTTGCTTTTAATAGATGTGTGTGTGTGTGTGTGTGTGTGTGTGTGTTTGTGGTACTGGGGATTGAACTCAGGACCTTGTGCTTGTGAGGCAGGTGTGGTGCCACTGAGCTAAATCCCCAGCCTTAATTTCTCTTTTTTTAACCTTCAAGTTTATTGACTATTTTCTTTCTTTCTTTTTTTTTTTTGGTACCAGGGATCAAACTTGGAATCTTGCACTTGCGAGGCAGGCGGTGGCACCACTGAGCTAAATCCCCAGCTCTTCCTGACTATTTTCTGTTAAGCCTATCTAATGAAGTTTTAATTTTAAATATTGTATTTTTCAATTCTAGAACTTCCATTTGGCTTCTTTTTGTAGGTGATAGATAAATCTCTTTTTTTGTGATACTGAGGATTGAACTCACTAAGCTGCATCTTCAGACCTCTGTTTTTTATTTTGAGACAGACTCTTGCTAAGTCGATAAATTGCCCATACTGGTGTTGAATCTGTAATCTTTTTTTTTTTTTTTTTGGTACCGGGGATTGAACTCGGGTCCTTGAGCTTGCGTAGCAGGCGTTGAAACCACTGAGCTAAATCCCCGGCTGAATCTATAATCTTTGTGCCTCTGACTCCCAGCGTGTTGGGATTACAGGCGTGCATCACCACGTGCAGCTACTTTTTATTCCTTTTATGTCCTTGAGAACAGTTATAGTAGCCACTTTAAAATTTCTGCCTGCTAATTCTAATATCTGGATTGTATCATGACTGGTCTCTTAAGTGTCTGCTCTTATCTGTGGGTCATGTGTTAGTTCTGGCTGCCATAACAAGGTTAACACTGTGGATCTGGTGGCTTAAATAATAGAAGTTTATTTAGCCTCAGTGCTAGAGGCCATGGTCAAAGTTCTGGCTGATTTGGTTTCAGGTGAGGGCTCTTTTCCGGCTTCCACAGATGACTGCCTCCTTCCTGTGTCCTCACATAGCCTTTCCTCGGTGCATGTAGTCAGAGATTGAGTGAGCGTGCTGGTGTCTGTTCTGGTGAGGGTGCACATCCTGTCAGATCAAAGCCTCACCCTTCAGATCTCATTTAACTTTAATTACTTCCTTGCAAGTCCCATCTCTAAATACAGCCACACTGACCGTTAGGGTTTCAGTGTATGAACTTTGGAGACAAACATTTAGGCCATTACATTTCACTCCCAGCTACCTAAAATTATTTCCTTCTTGAATGAGGTTTAAATACATCAGGGAGGGGTATCTGCTTTACTTAGTAGTCTAGTGATTGAAATATTAAAAGCGCATGCTGAAGCACCCTTACAGAAACACATTTAACCAAATATCTGGACACCCTGTGGTCCTGTCAAGTTGACACATAAAATTAACTACCACAGGTCACATTTTTTATTTTGGTTTATCAGGCCATTAACTTGACAACTCAAGTTTCAAATTCTTGTGTCCTCTTGTGATGGACTGCAGCTGAAATCTGTGTTCCATTCTTTTAATCTTAGCTAAGCACTAGGAGTTATTCCACACACATAGTGTGGGAGAAAGCATTGACCACAGTGTATAGGCAGAATTTGGGAGTCCCTTTCTATGGATCTTTTCTTTTTTAAATATGGTCTGCTCTCATTTTTGAGTTATTGTGGTTGCCTCTAACTCTGTCCTCTAATCTAGTGGTGTATATAAATTGTAATGGTTTACTTGTTCTGTTTTATTGCAAGCTGGTTGACTTTATGTTTCTGAAGCTTAATATAATGGGCAAGAAAAGCTTATATTTCTACCTTTTAGTTGATTACAATCAGTTTTTTGCTGTTTTGATACTTTTTGGGAAAAATTGAGTGTTAGAGATGTGATGTTTAGCTACAAAATACAAATAAATTTTGCTTTGGTTTAATTTTCCAGTGGGCATTGCTTAGTGGTCGGCTATGAGCTTAGTTTTTTTTGGAACATTTTTTTTTTTTTAAACAGTACTGTGGATTGAACCCAGGGCCTTTACATTGAATTATATCCTTAGCTCTCTATTTATTTATTTATTTATTTGATACCAGGAATCTGAACTCAGGGCCTTGTGTTTGCCAGGCAGGTGCTATGCCACTGAGCTGCATCCCTCGCCCCCTATATTTTTTATTTTGAGACGAAGTCTTGATAAGTTGCCCAAGCTGGGTATGACGTTGTGACTCTCCTGCTTTAGCCTCCCAGAGTGCTGGGATTATAGGTGTGTGTCACCCCCATCCCCACCCCCACCCTCCTTTCTTGAAGCTACTGGGGATTGAACTGAAGACCTTTGCATTGGGCTATATCCCCAGACCTTTAATTTTTTTTTTTTTGAGACAGTTCATTAAGTTCATTTAGATAGTACTTTGTAATGTACCCTTTAACCCTTTTTTGTACACAGGTTTGTGTTGAAGTGGAGCTGAATAATAAAATAACTTCGCTATACTTTTTTCCCCTTCTAATGTAATTATTGTCTAGACTATTCTATAGTCCAATAAGAGCTTCGTTGATATTTTGGGCTAGGTATCTCTTTGTTGCGGAGGGCTGTCATGTGTGTTGTAGGATATTTAGTAGCTTCCCTGGTCTACTTCTTAGATGTCAGGAATCTTCCTCCCCCCTTATTTGTGATAAAAATATCTCTAGACATTGAGGATGTCTCCTGGGAGACAAAATGGCCCCTCGTTGAGAACCACTAAGCCCAGATCTAATGAGGAAAATAACTAAGGACCAGTTGTATAGGCTTTGTGTTCTAATTGTACTATGATGTTTGTAGGTAAATAGCTCTTACAAAGAAGATGCCTCCAAACAAAAGCAACCAAACAAGAAAAAGAGAATCATCTATGATTCAGGTAATACTTCTTCTGAGGACCTTTAAAGTTTTAAAAATCTTTTATATACCTTAGGTATTGTTTTCCAAACTGATGTTTGAGATGCACAGCTGTCTCTGAACAGCTCAGGTGAAGTTTAAAACAATTTTATTTAACTGGTTGGAGTACTTAGAACCTAAATATATTAATGTATGAAAGGTTTATTTAGGGCTGGGGATGTAGCTCAGTGGCGCCCTAGTACCAAAGGAAAAAAAAAGGTTTATGGGGGCCGGGGATTTAGCTCAGTGGTTCTGTCGCCTGCCTCGTAAGCACAAGGACCTGAGTTCAGTCCCCGGTACCAAAAAAAAAAAAGGTTTATGTAGAAGGCAGTAGCGTATGTAGCATGTCTCATATAGTTTGAATATGGTTTATGTATTCATTTTTCTATTTGTTTGGGATCAGACCAGGGCCACCACTAGGCCAGTCCCCTGCTACTGAGCTGTACCCCTGCTCCTGCACATGCCTTTGATGATGCACTGGCTGGTCCAAAAAGCTCACTTTCTGTTTTTGTGGAGAAGATCCATCTTGTGTGATATTTTTCTTTCCTTATTTTTTATTTTTAGTTTATTTATTTTGGGGTTCTGGGGAACAAATGCATGACAGACAAGTGATTCACAGTGAGTTACATCCCAACTGTGTTTAGTTTTTGAGACAGAGCCTTGCTTTATTGCCCAGGCTGGTCTTGAAGCTGTGGACTCAAGTGATCTTCCTGCCTCAGTCTCCTGAGTTGCTAGGACTGCAGATGTGAGCCACTGTATTCACCTTAATTTTTAATTTTTATCCTATATGAATTCTTTAAAAATGTGCCCTAAGGAGATACGGATTGTCAAGATTTTTTTTTTTTCCCTTTAAAAAAAACTATGATTATTTTTGAGATGTGGTCTTGCTGTGTTGTACAGGCTGGTGTCAAACTCCTAGGTTCAAGCATTCCTCCTGCCTCAGCTTCTGCGTAGCTGGGACTACTGGCATGCTACCCGAGTACTCAGATTGTTAAAGTTTTGACAGCAGCAAAGGAACTCAAGTCAATTCTAAAAGGGTGTGAGCATTTACTATGTACCTTTTACAGCTCTATACTGTAAGGAATTTGAAAGAAGTACATGTCCCTTTTCTCATGAAGTTTCTAGCTTTTTTGAAAACAGGCAATTTAAAAAAAATTTTTTTTTCTATTTTTTTGGTACTGGAGATTGAACTCTGGTCCTTGCCCTTGTGGGGCAGGTGGCGGAACCACTGAGCTAACTCTCTGGCCAATTTTTATTTTTTAATTATTTATTTTTTTTTAAAAAATTTTATTTTATTTGTACATTTTAGGTATACAATATAATGACATTCATCATTGGAAATTTGCACCTTTACATACTCTCTTGGTTCTTTTTTTGGTACCGGGGATTTAATTCGGGACCTTGTACTTTTGAGGCAGGCGCTGGAACCACTGAGCTAAATCCCCGTATCTCTTGGTTCTTACTTTTCTCCCTTCCCCTGCCCTCCCTTCAACCCCTCCACCCCTCCCTATTTACAAAGGCTTTGTTTCCATTTTTTCCTTCTCTCATATTCCATTCCCTTCTTTCCTTTCCTCTACCCCTCACACTTCCCCTTCCCCTGTGCCCCTTTTCTTCCTATTTCACATTATCTAGTATACCTTTTAGTCCTTATTTACACTTTCAGTTTCTCACACTAGAGAAACTATTTGGTATTTACACGTGTCCTGTTTATTTCACTCGAGTATCATTTCAGTGGGCATCCATTTAGCTATGAATGTCTCTAATTTCTCATTTTTTATTAATTATTTCTATCTACCTATCTGTCTATCTATTTATTGGGTTGTTTTGAGACAGGGTCAGGCTGGCTTTGAACTTACTATGTCGCCAGGTTGGCCCTGAACTTGTGGTGATCCTTCTGCCTCAGCCTCCCAAGTGCTGGAATTACAGGCATATGTCACCACACCTAACATTGGAAAATTGGCAGTTTAATTGTTTATTATAATTTAGAACAGTTTGAGATAGGACTTAGAAGTGGATAGTGCAGAGGAAGAGTAAATTTATGAAACATCTGTTTTATACCAGGTGGTATGCTATGTGCTTAAACTTTGACCTAGTTTATATTAAGTAGTCTGGGCAGTTAGGCAGTAATGGACAGAGCCCTGACTCCCACCCCAGGATATTTCCACACCAATTCCTGGAACCTGTGCATATGTTAGGTTATAGGGCAAGAGGAAATAAAAGCTGCACGTGAAATAAAAAATGAAAAAAAATAAAACAAATGCAGTAGAGATCTTATTCTAGGTTGTTCAGGTGGACTCAGTGTGTGTGGGGAGTATGAGGCAGAAGAGCTTTCAGAGAGATGATCTGTGAGGCTTAGAGAAGGAGAGATGGCAGCCTGAAGGCTCTGCCTGATGGCACTGGCTTTGAGCCGAGCAGGGGACAGTGTCCCAGGAAGCACTGACAGCTGCTGAGGTACCAATTGGAAAAGTCAAGGATGTGGATTCTTCCCTAGGGCATTCAGTAAGGAGCACAGCCCTTCGACCCCTTGATGTTTACACAGTGAGAACCACATCAGACTTTAACCTCCAGGGCTGCTAAGATAATAAATCTGTGTTTTAAGCCACTAAGTTTTTGGTGATTTGTTACAGCAGCAGTGGGAAGCTAATACATTGCTGGGTAAAGCTCACAAGCGATGTGCCTTGAAAGGGACCTTGAGGAACTGGTTGGTAATAACTACCTAAAAAATATAGAGCCTACCGGGAGTGGTGGTGGTTCCTGTAATCCCAGCACTTGGGAAGCAGGAGGACTGCTGTGAGTTCCAGACCAGGCTGGGTTACATAGTGAGTTCAAGGCCAGCCTGAATTACATAGCAAGATCCTGTCTCAAAAAACAAACAACAAACAAACAAAAAAGTACTGAGCCAGGTGTGGTGGCCCCTTCCAGTAATCCCAACATTTGGGAGGTTGAAGCAGGAAGATCACAAGTTTGAGCCCAGCCTGGGCAATTTAGCAAGACCTTGTCTCAAAATTGAAGAAAGTCAATGAATGAAAAAAAGAGTTGTGGATGAATCTCAGAAAGCATTGAGAAGGCCCTGGGTTCAATCCCCAGTACCCAGTGTTGGGGCGGGATGGGGGGGGAGGGGCACGGGGAAATATGCTGTGTTGCAATACTTTTCCAAGTTTTGTTTTCTTTTCACATACAGATTCAGAATCAGAAGAGACAGTGCAGGTAAAAAGTGCCAAAAAACAATCAGAAAAATCACCATTGTCTTCTAAACCTGGTAAAATTTTACGGCAGGATCCTGTTACCTACATTTCAGAGACAGGTAAGATTACTGAGTATGGATCTTGGGGAGGTCTTCCGTTGTTGTTAGTGAACCTGTGGCGGGTGTGTGGGACCACGGCCTTAAAGATTAGCCATAGTGGCTGAAAATAGTGATAATGAAAAACTAGCTGCTCTGGAGGCCAAAATCTGTCATCAAATTGAGTATTATTTTGGAGACTTCAGTTTGCCATGGGAGAAAGTTTTAAAGGAACAGATCAAATTGGATGAAGGCTGGGTACCCTTGGAAACAGTGATAAAATTCAACAGGCTCAATTGGCTAACAACACTTTCATGAAATAGTTGAAGCATTGAGCACATCTAAAGCAGAACTCATGGAAATCAGTGAGGATAAAACTAAAATCAGAAGATCTCCAAACAAACCCCTCCCTGAAGTGACTGATGAGTATAAAAATGATGTAAAAAACAGATCTGTTTATATTAAAGGCTTCTCAACAATGCAACCCTCAATGATATCAAAGAATGGCTAGAAGGTAAAGGTCAAGTACTAAATATCCAGATGAGAAGAACATTACACAAAGTATTTAAGGGATCAATATTTGCTGTGTTTGATAGCATTGAATCTGCTAAGAAGTTTGTAGAAACTCCGGGCCAGAAGTATAAAGACACAGACTTGCTAATACTTTTTAAGGAAGATTATTTTGCAAAGAAAAATGAAGAAAGAAAGTAAAATAAAGTGGAAGCTAAATTAAGAGCAAAACAAGAGCAAGAAGAAAAACAAGTTAGCAGAAGATGCTGAAATGAAATCTCTAGAAGAAAAGATTGGATACTTGCTGAAGTTCTCAGGTGACTTAGATGATCAGACCTGTAGAGAAGATTTGCATGTCCTTTTCTCAAATCATGGTGAAATAAAATGGATAGACTTTGTCAGAGGAGCAAAAGAGGGAGTAATTCTATTTAAAGAAAAAGTCAAGGAAGCACTAGATAAAGCCAGAGATGTAAACAATGGTAGCCTACAATTAAGGAACAAGGAAGTGACGTGGGAAGTATTGGAAGGAGAAGTGGAGAAAGAAGCTTTGAAAAAAATCATAGAAGATCAACAAGAATCCCTAAACAAATGGAAATCAAAAGGTCGAAGATTTAAAGGGAAAGGAAAAGGAAATAAAGCCACCCAGCCTGGATCTGCTAAAGGAAAAGTATAGTTTCAGGGCAAGAAAACAGACTTTGATAGTGATGAAGGACGTGATGAAAATGGTGCAGCTGGCCCATTGCAAAGAGCAAGAGAAGAAACAGACAAAGAAGAACCTGCATCAAAACAACAGAAAACTGGGGCCGGGGATTTAGCTCAGTGGTTCTGGCGCCTGCCCTGGAAGTGCAAGCTCGTCCCAACAACAACAACAACAACAACAACAGAAGAAAACAAAATGGTGCTGGAGACCAGTAGTTTAGTAACCAATTTTATTTTTTATTCATCTTAGATTTTAAGCTGCTTTTTGTCTTTGGAGGCTTTTAAAAAGCAAACTGAATTAGGTCCACTTCAGTGTCCACCTGTAAAAAAGAACAATTATTTTGTTGTTTTAACTTGTCTTTTTGTTGTTGTTATCCACACACACTTTTTTTAAATGTACAGTTCTATTTGTGTTCACATGATCAAATATCAAAAGGAAGATTCTTCCACTAAATTGCCTTTGTAATATGAGAATGTATTAGTATAAAATAACAAAATATATACTATATAAAAAGTGGAAAAAAAAAGATTACTGAGTATGTTCAGATTTTGGGGGACAGATGCAGTTTGTATTATGTTCTTGGGCATTCTTGGCCACACGTACCTCCTTCAGCTTGAATTGACTTTCTCTTGCCTTTATTTGTTTTTGTTGAACTCTCAGAGGAAGGGTATTATGATCTGTAGCATTTTCTTTGGGTTTAAAGGCCAGCTACAGCCAGGAGTGGTGACACATACCTGTAATCCCAGCAACTCAGGAGGCTGAGTCAGGGACATTTTAAGTTAGAGGCCTGCCAGGGCAACTTAATGAAATACTGTCTCAAAGAATTTTTAAAAAGGAGTTAGGAATGTCGCTCAGTGGTAAAGTGCTTACCTAGCATGGACAAGGTCCTGGGTTCAACACTCAGTTCTGCAAAAGAAGGGAAAGAAAGGGCCAGTTGCAAGGGAATTTAAAAAAAAATTTTTTACATAAATTTTATTTCATACCATTCCCCCCCCAAGCCCTCTTCCCTCTCTGTGTATAAAAGCTTTGTTTCCATTTTTTCCTTCTATTTTCACTTTTTTCTTGTTCACAAGGGAATTTTAAAAATTGCTCAATATTGAGTCATATATGTAGAAACTTTATCTTAAATCATCTACTAAAATATTTGTGGTTTATAAATTACTTTTTAATGTAAGTTTTTTATTTTGCATGGTAATCGGTGTATACAGTGATTATTCATACTTGGCATTTGTAGCTGAGCACAGATATGACTGGAGCTCTGTTTCTCTGTTGGCCCTAAATACTTTAGTGTTGACTTTTTTTGAGATAGGATCTCACTATGTAGCCCAGGCTGGCCTCAAACTCTCCTTTTCCTGATTCAGTGTCCTGAGTACCAGCATTGACTTTTTTTACATGCCCCCGCCAACTGGGAATTGAAAAACTCAGGACCTTGAGCCTGCTAGGCATGCGTGGCACCGAGCATTGATTTTTTTTTTGTACTAGTGATCGAACTCGGGTCCTTGAGCTTGCGATGTAGGCCACGGAACACTGAGCTAAATCCCCGGCCCGTGATTTTTTTTTTTTTAAGAAGATTGTTTTGTACTTAATTTGTCTGATCCCTCTTAAAAGTGTTCAAAGAGCAAAAGACATTTATAAATAATTGTGCCCTGGTCTTAAGATTTCATAGTGCAAATAATTGTTTAATAGATGAGAAGATCTTGGAGTTACATTGTCATATGGGGAGGAGAAACTCAGATAATGTAAGTTAGAGGTGAGGTCATTTTGATTCTAGCATTGTTAACTCCTAAAGGAGACCATAACCAGAGAAATAGAGGATGATGTATACATAAAGGCCCTATCCAGTACCTGACACATATACTAGTAGGCAGTCAAAAAGAAAACAGAAAAGCAAAAAAACTCCCACAGATGAACTTCATAGGGTATGTGAGATATTTATTGATGTTGTTCACATTATTTAGAGAAAAAAATATAAAAGCTGTAAATATAATTTTAGAAGATTTTTAGTAAGCTGATGTGTCTCTTGCCTAGGACAGGAGCAGGTTAATACTTTTAACCTTTTCTCTTGGTGACTATCTGCTCCAGCGCTGCATGTTGTACAGATGCACTCTTTCTTAATTAAGTCTATCCCTGTTTTAGATCTGGGCACCTTTGAGAAGTTTTGAATGTGTGGGAGGGATAATGAAAGCAGTCTGGTAATAGGTTTGTTATGTAACTGAAGGTGTGTGATCAATCTTTCCAGGGACACCCTGAAAATGTCAAAGTTAGTATGCAGACAGTCATGGCCTTCAACTGTGGATCAAGGCCATCGTTATCTTGTGATTTTTAAGTACACAAAGGGATCAGACTGAGCTCTGATCACAGACCTTCTTTAACATGGGACTGTTTATTTCAGAAGGAGAATTTTTTTTTTTTTTTCTGAGATGGGGTCTTACTATGTAGTCAGGCTGGCCTTGAAATTGCTGTGTAGACCAGGCTGGCTTCGAACTCACAGCAATCCTGCTGCCTCAGCCTCCAGAGTACTGGGATTACAGGTGTGCACCACACCCACTTAGAGGAATGTTTTGAATGTTATTTTCTGAAGATATGTCCAGCTTTTTATCTGAACTTTTTATGACCATTAGGTAGTGTTTGTCTCATTTGCCAATGGCATGTACATGTAAAGGTATGCCTTATGTCTTTGTTTTAGCTGAAAATCTTGGAGTAGAGTGGACCTATCTAATATGTTGTTCAATATTATATAGCATCCTCTTTTCCTTAGAATTGAAATATGTGAAAGAGAGTAGCTCTATTCTTGCCTATTTAGCATACCTTTTCATTCTTTGAAATGATAGGTAAATGGGAAGAAGATAAGCCCTCCTTCCTTCCATAAAAGAGAATGAGACTATTAAAAAGTCCACAATGAAATTAGCATGACAAATAAATACAGTGAGACTTTCAGAAAAGTATAACTCTTGAAATCAATACACTACTGGAAAATCTTTGATATTGAAATAATTTTTTTCTTTAAGCTAAAACTATAATTTTTAATAAGCATTTTCATTTTATATTAGTAATATAAGGTTAAATAAAATATTTGTGGAAATAATAGTTTAAAAATACAAATTCTAATCCAAAATTATATAGTTTGGAGATTGGAGCATATTATAGAAACCTGTTATATAATGACTCAGTTTAAAAGGCCTGTTAATTCCAAAAACTAGTTTTTATTATTTCATACTTTATCTTTTTTTATATCTGTTTTTTGTATTCTGATTTTAAAAATGCCTTTGATTTTTATTGTCATTTTCTTGTGATATTGCGTGTGTAGTGTTTTAAGGTCACAGTTGGGGTTAAATCTTGACTTTACCTTATCTATGTCTTGGTTTCCTTGTACATACAGTGGGGATATTGCTAGTATTTGCACCAGTAGTTTTTATGATAATCAAATGAGACAATGCTTGAAAAACATTTAACATAGGGTCTAGCACATAATAAATGTTTTATTAGTGTTAATTGGTATTCTTATGATTTGACTCCATTGTCAGTGTACATGTGCTATTAAAGACATTTTGCTTTTGTTTAGGTACTTTATGTTACTATGGTTTAGAAATTTTTTTTGTTTTTAATTTTCATTTTCATTAGTGCATGTTTACAGTACATAATGATGGGGAGCTGATACTTGTACATAACACATCTTAATTCTCTTTATGTCCCTTTCTTCCTTCCTTCCTCTCTTTAGAAATTTAGTAATAGTATTTGACTCATTTTTGTTATAGGTGTGTACTGTTCCATATGGCAACTGCTAGTTATATGTGGCTGTGGGGTACTTGAAATATGATTATCCTCAATTGTGAGTGTTTTAAGTGTAAAATACAAACTTTGCATAACAAAGGAAATAAGCAACAAAATGAAATGGCAGCCTATGGATTAGGAAAAAATGATATCTGATAAGGGATTAATATCTAAACATCATAAAGAACTCATACAACTTAGTAGAACAATAAATAACCCAATTTAAAAATGAGCAAAGTCTGCCACCTGCCTCATAAGTGCAAGGTCCCGAGTTCGATCCCTGGTACCAAAAAAAAAAAAAAAAAAGGGCAAAGATTTCACTAGACATTTCTTCAAAGAGTGCATAAAAGTGGTCAACAGATTATGAAAAGGTGATCAACAGTATTAATCATTAAGAAAATGCAAATCAAAACCACTGACATAGGACCTCGCTCCCATTAAGATGTCTGTTATCAAAAAGTTAAGAAAAGTCAAGGTTGTGGAGAAAAGGGAACTCTTTTTCACTGTTGGTGGGAATGTAGATTGGAGCCACCACAATGGAAAATAATATGGAGATTTCTAAATAAATTAAACATACTACTACCATATGCCCAGTAGTCCCTCTTCTGAGGATGTAGCTAAAAGAAATCACCATCTTCTAAAGATAATCTGCACTTCCACGTTCATTGCAGCATTAGTGGCAGTAGTGAAGATACAGACACAGCCTAAATATCCAACAAGGATGAATGCATGAAGGAACTGTATGTAGACACAATCATGTATATCTGGTTTTATTTTTATTTTTTTTGAGGGGGTACCGGGGAATCAAACTCAGAACCTTGCGCTTGTGAGGCAGGGGGCGGCACCGCTGAGCTAAATCCCCGGCCCCGTGTATATCTGTTTTTTTTTTTTTTGGGTATCGGGGATCGAACTTGGGTTCTTGCACTTGTGAAGCAGGCGGCGAAACCACTGAGCTAAATCCCTGGCCCTGTATACTCAGAGTGACTAGAATAGTGATTACCAGGACTGAGGTGGAGGTAGGACATGGGGAGATACAGATACCCAGGATGAATGGGTCAGGAGAGCTCATGTGTGAAAGAGGACTCTATTACAGTTGTATACTATTGGAGTGAGTAGATTTTAGCTGCTTTTGCCACAAAAGCAAAAGCAAAAAATGAGTAACTATGTGAGGTGATGTATAGGTTAATTTGATTTCCTGTACCAGTGACGGCGAACCTTTTAGAGCTTTCAGTGATCCAAACAGACTGCTGCAGCATGTGTGTCATAGGTTCGCCACTAGTGTCCTATAGTAACCATTTTACTCTCTGAATCCTGTAGCGTCATGTATAATTAAATACTCACAATAGAATTTACTTCTAAAATACAGATGTCAAAGACTTCATACAAAATGTAAACTGTCATTAATTCTATAGTATCAACCACTGTTGAAATTATAGTAATTTGGATATATTTGGCCAAGTAAAACATTGTTAAAATTATTATTATTTTTATTTTTTGAGGCAAGGTCTCACTATGTAGTTCTGGTTGGCCTTGAACTCACTATATAGCCCAGGCTGGCCTTGAACTCTCACAATCCTCCTGGCTCAACCTCCCGAGGGCTGGGATTACAGGCGTGTGCCACCATGCCTGGCTAACATTGTTAAAATTAATTTCACCTGTTTTTACTTTTTTATTAAAAAATGTAAAATTATGGCTATGAAAAAATTTAAAATGTATGACTAACATTCTATTTTTATAAGAAGTAATAGATATTTCAAGTATTTTATGTTATACAGCCTCTTAGGATACAGTATCATATAGGCTTACCACTTAGCTTCGTTACAAATATTTTTCATTATAACCTTGTTAGATTAAGTTTGTCTTCTACTAGAATTGATTTTTAAAACTAATTTAACTGCATTAATTGCACAAATTACAAGAAAAGGAAAAATTGCTTATAAATACTTTTATAGCTAACCATTGACTCTAGTAAAATGGTTTTCTAGGTTGATCAAAACCCAAATACTTGTTGTACTGGGTAAACGTATTTACTTTTACTGTTTAATGAAGTGAGAGGCCTTGAGTTTTGTTTGGAGAAGATGACCTTTTATTGTGCACTTTCATTAGAGGCTGCTGTTTGATTGGAAAAAAGGTGGGTTTTTTCCTGTCTTGAAAATTTTTTATGGCCTGTAATTTAAATTCAGCTCATAATTCCAGAGCCAGTTAATAATATTCTTGATGTTACAGTTATTTGGTGAGTGTTTAAATGGGGTAGGGGGAGAACTGAGAATGTTGTGTTCTCCAGGTTACCATACATGATCAGTGACCTACAACTTGGGAGAATAGCAAAAAATATTATGAGGTTTGTATAATATTTTCTTTGGTAATTTTTGGAGACATACAGTTTTGATCTCAATGTTTTTTTTGTTTGGAGACATACAGTTTTATGTATGAGATAAATAGAAGAAGTAGGTTCTGTGTATGATAGAGTGCTCTCATAGATGTTTTCGGGAAAACCTAGAATGATTGAGGTAGAAAATTTCCTTGAAATGAGAGAAAACCAAGAACTATATATTATATTTGATTACATTTGTTAAAAATTATATGAATCTGTACCTAAGATTCTATATAAAAGAAGCCAAGTTTAGAATTTTTGAGGTTGGATGAAGTATTTAGATTAACATTATCTTTAAATCACCTGAGTAAATGTTTCCTCACTAAGCTCCTTGCCTTACATAGCTTTATTAACTGTACTTGTACATGCATATTGACATTTTTTTGAGTAGCATCTTCCTGTAAAATTTCTGCAGTTGGCATTTTCATAATTTAATATATTAGTCTACTTTCCTCCTCTCTTTCCTTCCCCACCTTTGTGTTCTTCCTCACCCTCCCTCAGCCTACTCAGTGTTTCTTTCAGAAGATTCCTAGCTCATTCTTGCTAGACAAGTGCTCTTCCATTGAGCTACATCTCCAGCCTTCTAAATGTCTGATAGACTTTATATTTCTTTCTGAGTCATCAGCAAAATTGTTTAGCATAAAGGGACAAATAAAGTCTAAAGAATAGCTGTTCAGTTACTTAGGAATCTTAGAAACTATTATTTTTTAATTACTTTTTTTATTGAGACAGGCAGGTCTAGACACAGGGTCTTGTTGTGCAGTTCAGGCTGGCCTTGAACTCACTCACTATGTACCCCAGACTGGCCTCAAACTCATGGCAGTCCTCCTGCCTCAGGCTCCCAAGTGCTGAGATTATAGGCATGCACTATCATACCTAGCTTCTTAGAAACTATTGTTATCTTGTATTTCTTTATATTGCTATAAATTAGGGCTTCCTAACCAAGGGCGGGGGGGGGGGGATTTACCTCCCAGGGGGTCTTTGGCAATATCTGGAGGGCTTTTTGATTACTACAACTGGAGGATGCTATGGCACCTAATTGGTGGAGGCTGGGGATTCTACTACATATCCTAGCACATATCCACAACACATAGTGAGCTCCCCACCAGGAAGAATTACTCAGCTTACCTGTCAGTAATGGAGTTAGAACTCTACTATGGCTACTGGAAGAGAATTTTGTGGATATTTTCAGTTCAGATATCCCTTTTAAAAAAAAATTTTTGTATTGGGGATTGAACTCAGGACCTTGTGCCTGTGAGGCAGGTGGCAGCACCACTGAGCTAAATCCCACATGATATCCCATGTTTTTAGTACTCATTTCATTTATTAATCTAGTAACTCAGCGAAGGGGCTTAGGCCTTCCTGTATTCTCAGTGAATCTCTGTCTGCTTCTATTGGAAGATAACTTCCTTCTCTGAGTTCATGTTAAGGCAAATATTTTCATTATAATTATTCTTTTAGGTATCAAACTTTGGATATGTAGTTTTTTGTTGTTGTTTTTTGTGTTTTTGTTTTTTTTTGTACTGGGGATTGAACTCAGGCCTTGTGCTTTCGAGGCAGGCGGTGGAATTACTGAGCTAAAGCCCTGGCTCTCTGTCTATTTCTTTTGAGTATCCTGTGCCTCCCTTTCACCTGCTTATACTGTTTCATAGCATTGTTGCTGAATCTTTCCTCTTCTACAATTCTGTAATTGGGAATCTGCCTTTTCTGTTTTTGACTGTTAGGATTCCATTCCTTTAACCTTTAAGGACTTCTTCTATTTTTATCAAAGGCCACTGGGAGTACTTTTAGCAGTTTTATGTGCAGATTTACATGTCCATGGAGAGTTCGATGCTTTTTAAAAATCTTTTGGCTGATTTGTTCTTCAGGCTTCATTTATTAGTCCGTATTAAGAGAACTGAAGAAAATTAAATGGCCAGTGGTGAGGGAAGAGAATTGAAAGTGGGAACTGTGAATAATGAAGCACTATGGTATCTAGAGTGATTCTTGAGGTTCTGAACCATCTCTCTTTTTTTGGTACCGGGGATCGAACTTTGGTCCTTGTGCTTGCGAGGCAGGTGGCAGAACCACTGACATAATCCCCGGCCCTGAACCATCTTTCAAAATGAACAAGTTGGCTGGGTGTGGTGGCACACACCTGTGATCCCAGCACTTGGGAGGCTGAGGCAGGAGGATTATTGTGAGTTTGAGGCCAGTCTGGGCCACATAGTGAGTTCATGGCCAGCCTGAACTTCATAGTGAAATCCTGTCTCAAAAACAACCCCACCCCCGCCCCACAAAACAAAACAAAACAACTGATGACATGTACTTTGCCATGAGACACAGGACTGTGTTCCGGAAGCCAAAACAGTAAGATTGTCATTAGGTGCTTGCAAAGGGATATGGAAGTGGTTTGTATTTGGCTTTGATGTGAGTCTAGCATTGAACACCCCGCCCCACATGGGAGGGGAAAGGGGTGGGTGAAGGAGTGCGGAAGCTGGAGTGTGGAATCACTTGGTCACCTGCGGCCAGTCATTGTCCTTCTGTTGTTCTCATCATGCCGTAGGGCAGTAAGCATGTCTGGGGTAGTGTACCTTGGCCAGCTGTCAAAACCCTCTCCCTAATTTTTCTTTTTCACTGAGGTCCAGTGGACTTGGCCCCTGAAAGTGGATAACATCCTATTTTAAGCCAAAATGTTTTTTCTCTTATTTATCCTTACCCAACTACCTCACTAGCCCCCACAAATTATAAAATAGTTTTATTTTAAAAGTATAACCAACTCCATTTGATCCTAAGAGGATTCATGAAGTCTCATGTTTTTTGATAAAGAGCAGTCTCAGAAATTTTATTTCATTAGGCTGATATGCCAAGAATGTCTGATGTACCACATAAATGGTCAGAGATGGTATGTGTATTTTCTCTTCCATCCACTTAATCAATGAATGATTATTGAAGGCTTGAATGTGTGAACCTTTTTATACTTTTTAAAAAAAAGTTTCCTACTGAAACCTTTTATTTTGTTTTTGTTGATGCTCAGGGAAAATGGCCTTCCCATAATTCACTGTGGTCTGGACTCAATGACACCAACTTGTACTGGGGCCAATTTGAACTTAAGTCAAACTATATTTTTCTTAGATCTATTCACTTCACTGGTGACTTTTTTCATATGGTCTTTAACAAGAATTCATAAGTTGCATTGATTATGCCCCAAGAGATGAGGGACTGATGATAATTCAGATGGACACCCCTGAAGAGGTTTGTCAGTTTCCTGTCCCGTTCTAGCCAGATTGTTTTGAAAACCTTGGAGAAAGACCGAAACTCCCCATCAATCTGAGACTGTATGCGAGTTTTTACAACATTAACTAGAAAAAACAAGAACCCCAACATGGCACCCGATACACCTCCACAGATGAAGTCATTAACCAAATGAACACCGTGAGTTGTTGCAGTAGGCAGATGCTCCTTAATGGGACCCTGAAGGGCAAAAAAAAAGAACATTGCTGAATCCATTATGGAAAAGAATGGGCACCAAGTCTCGATAATACTCTCTAATTCCATGGCATTTCAGAGCCCTGAGGGCCTGATAAGTGTTTGTAAATTTGTTATGATGCTTGTGGTCTTGAAGCAATGTCTGAACTCTTTCCAATGGAGTGAAAATGGCTTCTGTTATTCCTTCAAGTATTGCAGCCGCACTACGGGTTTTGATTCCATAAAGCTGCTGCCAAAAGAAGACCTTCTGAACTGGAAATGTGATTGCTATATTGCTGAGAGCTGCACAGCAGCCGCACAAATAATGCTTCATTTCACCAACACTGGTAACGTGAGGTGATATGTCTTGTTTTGAAGACGTTGGGACTGGTGGCCTCTTTTCATGAGCTTCTGAGTCCATCACGTTGCTTCTGATCTCTCTTGTTCATGAAGGATTTTTTAGCCTGTGACATCAGCTGAGCCTTGCATTGTAGGGAATTACAGGTTTCTGGTAACTTTTGCAATTTCTTCCATTGCTACTGGTCTGTTAGGATCTCTTTTCTGGAGTCAATTTTTTTTTTTTTTTTGGTACCGGGGATCGAACTCTGGTCCTTGAGCTTGCGCAGCAGGCGGCGAAACCCTAACCCTAACCCCGGCCCTCTGGAGTCAATTTTGATACCTGGATTTTCCATGGTTACAGGCGCTGGCCCAACGCTTAGTGCCGGCCGCCTGCAGGATAGCCTGTGAGTGAGCCTTTTTCTACTTTTAAGACCACCATGATAGTTCAGGTTTTTGACTCAAGGAAGTACTGAAAAGGAACTTCATAGAAAAAGGCTCTAAACACGCAGGTTCCCTTTATGGTTTTTGACTTGTTGCTAATTTATTTTTAATCTCTGTAATGAGATATCCTCATTAATTTGATTTTGTTGTGCTCCAGACCAAAGGAACGAAGATGATAGAATAAAGATATTTAGAGATCTGTTTGGAAAGGCCAAGCTCTGAGCAGTATGAAGTCCAGAATTAGATTTTTTCCTTCTTTGCTTGTGAACAGATTTCTACATGGACGTGCACATTACTTTCTTTCTTTCATTTGTTAGCCTTCTAAATAAATGAATGTAAGTCACTCAGAGGAGCAAAACAATCTTGTCTCCCAGGCAGTTCCTCTGCTGTGTGATGGATAATTCTAGTTTACTTGATTGTTGTTACCACATTTGAGATTATGTTGTCTATAAATAAAAATAGATGGTGTTTTTATGAGACAAATATCCTAAAGGGAAGTTTTAAGTATTCTGTTGCCCATGATTCTCAACTAGTTCTCAGAAATTTGACTTAGATCTATTTTTTATTATTTTATTATAAGTTTCCAGGGAGAAGAGAACATAGCTTGCTTTTCACTTCTGACAAGGCAGAAACAAACTTAGGGTTGGTAGGAAACAAGCAAATGTTAAAGAAGTGGAATGCTTCATCTCTACACGGTGTGTAGGATGAACTTCTTTGGGGGTTTAGATATGTTTTCCTAAATTCCTCTCTAGAAAAGTCATGCTAGTTTATACTTTCATAGTTGTGTTTGTATTATTACAAACTTAGCACTTTTCATGAATATTGACTATCATAAAACAATGTATATGGCTGTTCACAGAATCCCAAAATTATACAGGAAAAATCTTAAAGATTGTCTGGCTTGACATTTTTACAGGGAAAGACTGTGAAGTTCAGATCATTAAAATAAAAATAGTGGGCCAGGGATGTAGCTCAGTGGTGCAGAACCTGCCTGGCAAGTGAGAAGCCCTGAGTTCGATTCCTGGCACCCCCCCCCCCCATATATATAAAGTCAAAGATCGATTAGAAGTTTAGTTTTTAGTTTTCTAGGGGCCGGGGATTGAGCTCAGTGGGACTGGCACCTGCCTCGTAAGTGCAAGATCCTGAGTTCTATCCCTGGTACCAAAAAACAAAAAAAGAAGTTTATAGTTTTCCAGACTTTTGGTTCAGTGTTGTTTTCACTAGAGAATACTACTTTATTATTTATTGACTGTCTGAACATGGCTAGGTGCTATACTGGGCACTTAGCCTTATTAAAAACTTGATCTTGTTGGGCATAGTGATGCAGGCCTGTAGTCCCAGCACTGTGGAGGCTGAGGCAGGAGCATCCCAGGTTTGAGGTTAGCCTGGGCTACCTAGTGAGTCCCTGTCTCAAAAAACCAAAACTTAAAATCCAAAGCCAAAACCAAACCAAACCAAAACTCCAAACAAAATAAAGCCAACAACCCCACATCTGGCAAAGAGGCAGCAAGGAACTGATAGTCAGGTAAAGAGAATAGCTGGATGAGTGATTGGCCCTAGACTCTTGTTAACATGCATCTGAACCGAAATCTGCTAAGCGTGTCAACCCTTCCATGTGCTTTAACCTTCCAGTAATCTATGTTGAGTACTTAAAAGTGCTTTATTATTTATAGGGAAGAAGGCCTAGAAATTATGATGGTGTGAAAAGTAGATACATTTTTGTTTCTTTTTCAGAGGATAGGTCGAGGAAAATAGATGGGATTCACAGGAAGTATTTTGGCTTCATAAAATGAAGAACTTTTCTGAAAAGCACAATATTGCTATTCAGTAAAGAAAAAGGGGATCGATCATATTAACATTGTTGAATTTTGGAAGTATGTATGTAAGCCTCTTCTATGTGTTTGTTAGGAATGTGGAAGATGGGAGTCCTTGTATTATAAAGAGACAGGATGAGTTGGCTAAAGATAATATAAAGTGCTGACATGTAGTTTAATGTTTGGTAATGGCAACTATAATAGTAATTAGATAAAAAGATACTATAAAATTTGTGAAGCTAGTGGGAGAGTAAGCAGAGACGTGATAAATAACAGAAATTAGCCAAGCAGAATGGAGAGGAGGGAGAGTGAAAGCATTGTTTCTGGATCAGGGGGTCAGTTTCCTGGACGTAATCAGTTTGATGTAGAATATTGGGTGAAGGTTAGAAAGAAAGGTGTTTAATATACAGGAGAAAAAGATAGGAAGAGAACATGAAATTACCTTAGTCTTTTACTTAGAGATACAAATTGCTATGTTTTATAGTCTAAACATTTTAGAACATGAATGTAAAAGTTATATACATGTATCTACAGATAATTTATATCATTAAACATGTCATGCTACCTTTTAATATTTAATATACATCAATATTTTATATTAGTAAATGTACATGGTAATCTTATTGCTGCATAGAACTCCATTACATGGTTGAAAATATTTATAGGTATTTAGGTTTTTCTCCCATAGTATAAACACTCTTCCCTCCTCTCTATCTGTGCTGCCGTTGTTAGAGTTGAGGCTACCTTTATGAGCCTATCTTGTATTCATCCCTTATTTTTTCTTCACCTTTTCTTGTCCTCCTGTAGACTGTTTTCTGTAGTAGCTGACCTCACCCACTCAGTGAGTAGGGAAGTGGGTTGGAATGGAGTGTTACCCACTGCTCTGCCAGTCATATAAAAGTGCAGCATATTTTATCATGTACAATACAGCATACTTGAAAGTAAATGATGTTTATATATTTACCAATTTATATGTTTATTATTATTATAGAATGTACTCCTTCATCTTATTTAAAAGAAATCAGAGTGTTTACTATAAAGCAGAATGCCATGTTATAGCCCAGGTACCGTTTTTCCACGTGTCTTAGTTGTATCATTTTCTCTGGTGTTTGGCTTAATCTCGTGTCATTTTGTCCACTACGTATGCTGTGAAGCCTACATGTGTAGTAGGCTGCACTGTCTAGGTTTGTGTAAGCACACTGGTGTTTGCACAGTGATACATTTCTCAGAAAGTGTTCTTGTCATGAAGTGATGTGACAGTGTCATTCTTCTGCATCACTGGGTGTGGAACCTAGGAGTGCTCTTCCACTGAGCCACATCTCCAGCCCTTTTTATTTTTCATTTTGAGACAGGGTTGTTAAGTTGTCGAAGCTGGCCTTGAACTTACAATCCTCCTGCCTTTCAAATATGTAGCTGGAATTATAGGCATGTACCACCACATCTGGCTGTATAAAGTAATTTGTTGTGTGTTTGCTGATGCTATAGCTTAACTGAGTGTAGGGGCATAAAATAGCCGTCAGTTATAAAATACTTTTTGAGTGTCTGTAATATAATAATTCATTTTGTTAATTTTTTAGAGAAAAGTAAAGGCATTTCAGATTACATCCTCAACAGTTATTAGGACTATTGTGGGTGATTCGTGTGGCTGATTTTCTTAGTGGCATGGTGATAATGTTGCCTAGCCTTTGCAAACCTGTGTGAATCAAACACCGTTCTACATCTGGCAAAGAGGCAGCAAAGAACTGATAGTCAGTAAAGAGAATAGCTGGATGAGTGATTGGCCCTAGACTCTTGTTAACATGCATCTAAACCGAAATCTGCTAAGCGTGTCAACCCTTCCATGTGCTTTAGAAAGGCTTATGGATGAACTTTTAACTTAAGCTTGGAGGTAGATTGACTGTTTTGAAGGTAAGTAAATCAGGTATGCTTTAATTAAAATCTTTTGGTTGCAGGTTAAGGGAGAATAAATCTAGCTTAGAATAAGCAAAATGGGGAGTTTATGAGGAGGCTATTGGCCCATAAGACTAAACTTTTGGCACCTTGGTTTATACACATTAGTTTGGCAGACTGATCAAGGTTAAATAAAGCTGGCCACACTTTGATCAGGTGCCTGCTTCACATCTAGTTGATCATAGCCATGAGTGTGCAGCCATCTCCTAAGTGTACCTGGCTATTGTAGGCCCTCAAAGGGTGGGGTGAGCTGTAAGTTATGAGAGAGAGTGAACTTGTAGTGAATGGTATGAGCTTCCTCAGAGATATTTACTACACTCTTCCTTTCATAGCAGGTTACTCTTCAGTTATAATCAGGAGCCTGTGAGACTTAGGCATTGTAAAAGCTTATAGTTTCAATTTAATATACTTAGAAAGTAAAGCTAAATCCTGTTGATTTTATTCAAATGTATCATCAGTTACTTTCATTTTAGACAGCAGCCAGTTAGGAGTACAAAGTGCCGGGGCATGAGGCCCTTGGCAAATGTTGTGGTTGAGTGAGGAGGCCCTGAGACAGGAAGTAAGACCCCCTCAGATATGGGTCTATATTCCACATTCATGCAGCGAACCCTCCTATTGCCATGATGATCTCATCTTCACGGTGACTCTTAGGTTTTCTGTTTATTGGGTTTCTTTTGTTAGTGGGCCAAACTGAAAAGCCTTTTCTGTTGTGAACCATTGAATGAAGCAAAAATTTACTGAGGCTCCTTCGAGGTACATTTTTAGGGTTTCTATTTATGGAAGCCTTGTCCTGAATGTGTAGAAAGACTTAAAACCAAATGTTTATGGAATCTTTTTTTTTTTGGTACCAGTGATCGAACTCAGGTCCTTGCACCTGCGCAGCAGGTGGCAAAACCACTGAGCTAAATCCCTGGCCCCAATGTGGAATCTTTTTTTAAAAAAATTTTTTAAATTTTTAAATTTTTCCCCCCCCATTAAGTTTATTGGTACATTTTAGGTATAAAATACATTTACAGAATGTGATTTTTTTGTTGTTGTTGTATGTTTTGATTTTTTTTTGGTACTGGGGATCGAACTTGGGACCTTGGGCTTGTGAGGCAGGCAGCGGCACCATTGAGCTAAATCCCCGGCCCTCCCAATATGGAATCTTTTAAAAAAGATAAAATGTAAAGTTATAAGTAAATGGTTAGATGCTGGTAGGTAATCCACCTTTAATGTGTACTAGAATCTAACTTGTTAACCACTTCTGTAAAACCCAGCCTAGTCAGCATATGACCTGGAACTATAGTTCCTCCTTTTTTAAAATTAATTATTTTTATTAGTACACGTTTGGAGCACATAGTGATTACATGCATTGTGGGGAGTTGGTACGTCATTAACCCATCTTCTTACAGTAGCTTCTTCAATGGTCTCCCTGCTCTCACCCTCTGCAGTGTCCTTGCAAAGGGCAGGGTTTAATGGTGGTTTGCTCACTATTCTACTTAGAATTCTCTAGTGAATTCCCTTTCTATAGAAAACCTGAAATTCTTTCTGCGACCTGGGAAGTCCTACAGGATTTGACTCCTCCCTCTTTCACCTGAACTCTTGCAAAGTAGTCCTCATTGGGCTGCAGTCACAGTGACCTGCTGGCACACTCACTTTAAGGCTGGTGGCTGCCTCCCTCCCTCCCTCCTTTCTGTCTTCCACTTCCCCTAGGGCCTCCCATGAGCTAGGTAAGCTCTGTACCACTTAGCAAAAAGGTCTTCATTACTCTTTAATTCTCTCACCGTGTTTCACCTTTTCTTCATTGCACAAATAACTTGACATTGTGTTTATTTGTGCATGTTTTCTCTTGTAGACGTAAAGTTCCATGAGGACAAAGTTTTTGTCTTTTCTTTTTTCATAGCTGTATCTTCAGTGCTTAGTATGGAATCGATGCTCAGTAAATATTTGTGTGCTCTGGGTAGTAATTGGGGAAGGCAGTGTATTACAGGTCTGGCACTAGTAAATATAGTGTTGACTGTTGAATTCAGGAGATAAGAAAGAAAATTAATACCCCAAAATTCTTACATATTTTCTTTATAAAGCTGGTAGAATTGGTTGCTTTATATAATTAGAGTTGACGTTTATCCAAAAAATACTACCTGGTTGTATTCCATTTAAGATGAAGACGATGACTTTATGTGTAAGAAGACAGCCTCTAAAGCAAAAGAGAATGGAGGATCTACAAATACTTACCTTGGGACATCCAACATGAAGAAGAGTGAAGAAAACACAAAGAACAAGAATAAACCTTTATCACCAATAAAACTCACACCCACATCAGTGCTGGATTATTTTGGAACTGGCAGTGTCCAAAGATCAGATAAGAAGATGGTGGCAAGCAAAAGAAAAGAGGTAAGTGTTCTGTATACAAGCAAGAATGTTGAAGGTTGCTGGGCATGGTGCTGCATACCTGTAATTTCAGCACTCAGGAGGCTGAGCCAGAAGATGCCAAGTTCAAGCTCAGCTTGGTCTACATAATAAGACCCTGTTTCAAAAAAAAAAAAAAGGTCAGAATTAATACTCATTGATATTAATGAGAGAAGTTAGGATGTTATAAACAGTTCTACATATTTTTAGTAATGAAAACAATTTTCCATTGATTATGGAAAAATGTATTGCTTTTTAGAGGAAAGGGAAATTAAAATATGATATATTTAATTTTTTAAACTTGAAAACAGGAAAAAGAAATTTTTTTTGGTAGTGGAGATTGAACTCAGGACCTTGTGCTTGCAAGGCAGGCGCAGCATCAGTGAGATAGATCCCTGACCCAGGAAAAATTATTTGAACCATAAGAAAAAGTTGTAATTCTTAGAATTTAAATTGAATTTTCAGAATGCTAGCTCATTTTACTATTGACCTCAGCCATGGAAAATTAGACAATACATTTGTTCCCAAATGAGACTATAAATGACTTTCTATAGAGCTAGAGCATACCTATGCTGTACTTTTGACCTTCCTTTGACTGGTAGTGGAGTGATCTTTTTTTAGCCATTTAGGAAGCAGAGATAAATGATAGTGAGAGTAGCCTCCTGAGTTAGATAAGCATCCCAGATGGGGTGTGTGTGTGTGCTGATTTCATTATCGCCATCATTCTCTGTCACTGGTTTGCCAGTGTTCTGGGCTGTTTCTTAAATGAAGACATTAATCTCAGGTTTTTTGTGTGTGGGAGTGTGCTTCTTTTGAACACATCAGTAGAAGTAAGAACCATCTGTCTGTGGGATCTCTGCTCAGGAAATTGGATGTGGTCAGGGAGTAGTCATGAATTTGACTTTCTGTCTGGTATGGTTTGTGGTCGTTATGGGTACACTTATTTCTCATTGGTAAATTTAATCAGCTATAGTCAAGACAAATCTTATTTTTAACTTAAGGTTTATGCTGCTCTTGCTTGATTTTCTTTCAAATATAGACTTCACAAAACACAGATGATTCCAGATTAAATGATGAAGCCATCGCCAAGCAATTACAACTTGATGAAGATGCAGAGGTATTGACATTTCACTTAGATATCACTAATAATTTGGTATTATGACTTGCTCTTTAGTTTAGCCAGGCAAACAGTCAAGATTGTTCCATTCTAACTTTGAATTGAACCTCATCATAGGTTGTGTGTAAAATAAATACATGAAAAATTAAAATTTCTACAAAGATAAATGATGAGAGTAAGGGGTAATTATTTACTAACGATTTATCTTTAGAGTTCTTTGATTGGGAGGCTCCTGTAATATATTTAAAATGACTGAATGTGCTCATAGCCCTTTTATGTTCTCTGTGAGCAACCTCACCCATTCCTGTGGCTTTATCAACTACATATATGCTGACGACCCCTAAATCTGTCTCCAGTTCAGTTTCTCTGGAGGTGTAAAACCATATATTAATTTAAAAAGTATTTATTGAGCACTTACCGAGTGCCTAGCACTGTTCTAGGTATTAAAGGTTTTGAAGTTAAAAAAAGAAAGAAAATGTAATGGAATAAAAGTAAAGGGATAGTTTTGGGGTATGTGGGATTATGAGTGTTTTATTTCTACTGGAGCAGTGAGGAAGGTCCCTCTGAGGAAGTGTGGAGGCTAAGCAGCAGAAAACGTTACTCTGGAGTGGCAGTGTAGCTGCAGTCAGCCTCTCCTCCGAGCCAGTGTGTGCCAGGCGGCCACCACCTTCTGTGCATGCTGAGCTGCGTGGGAAAGCGCAAGCGTGTCTGTCATGGGGAACACATATATTTCTTTCCATTGGCCTGCGACCCTTTTCTTGGAGTTGATGTGCACAGGTGTCCTTATTTTGAGCCGCAAGGGCCTTCTATGAGGACCAAAGTAGTGGGTCATATTGGCTCCTTTATTGTATAACTATTGACATAATGCAGATGCTCCTGTGAGACAAGTACAGGCTGACCTGAAGAAGCCTTCCTGGAATGCTTGTTTATCACCCCATTCATATTTCTCACCCTCAAGCCCTTCTGGAGAGCTCAGCCTTTCACCCTAATGGTGCAGTCTCCTCCTGGAACTTGCCTGCTGTGCTCTTGCAGCATATCAGTAAACTCTTAACTTTCCTATACTTTTTGACTGTGGGAAAAAAATTTTTTACCACCCATGGTACAGGGTTTCCACGTGGTGTGCCTTGCACAGCAGAAGTGGCCTTGTGGCAGAAATGAAGTGATAACTGAGAGCTGTGGTGCTGGTACTGAGGGAGGAAGATAAGCAGAGGGAACAATGGCAGGTGGAAGTATTGTGAGGTAGAAATGTGCTTCATGTGTTCAGGTGACCCAGATGGCTAGAGAAGAGTGATGGAGAGGGAGAATGGATGAGGTGATTTTGGAAAAATGACCAGCAGTACATTCTCTTAAGTCATGACAGGACTTTAATAGTAACTAAGAGGACTTTGAATGGTAAGGATGTAGGATTTTGATCTCTTATGATAGGATGCCAGTGGAGTTTTGAATAGAGACGTGAGGAGACTTGATAGATCTTCTGTGATGCTAATGGACCATGGTGGGGCCAGAGCAAAAGCAGAGCAGTTTGTAGGACAAGTGAGAGAAGACCCTGGCTTGTAGTAGGTTGTTAATGGAAGAGGGGGTAAAAAGCGGTCGTATCCTGAATGTGCCTTACTGGCTAAATGGTGATATTATTTACTGAGGCTGGAACACAGGATGCAGAACAGGTTTGGTGTAGAGAAATCAAGAGTTCTGTTTTGGACACATTAAGTTTGAGATGTTTGATAGACTTGTAAATAGAGATGCAGAGTAGGTGGTTGAATAGAGGTGTCTGCAGCTCAGGGTAAATAGAAGTCTAAGCTGAGGATAGGAATTATGAGCATTTGAATGATATTAAAACTAATGCACCTGGATTAAACCATGGGGAGAAAATGTAAACTGAAAAGAAATAGATCTCAGGATTGAGCTCTGGGGCACTGTTAACATTTAGAGATCAGGAAGAGAGAGATGATTCATAAAGGAGACTAAGAAAAACAAAAGGAGGCTAAGAAAGGGTGGCTAGTGAAGGAGGAAGATCAGGAGAGCTTGGTGTTTTGTGGCATAAAGAAAATATTTGAAGGAGCAGTGCTCATCTGTATCCAAGGGTCCAGGCCTAGGTACCTGCAGTTTGAATCTGTCTTCTGTTTTTTAGCTTAACTGCCACTTTCTCACACACTGAGCTACTCTATTAGAACTCTCTCCTTACAGCTGCCATGATCGTTATTGTAATTGTGATTTAAGTGTCTTCTCTCTATAGGCTATAGTTGCCATCTAGCAGTGATATTTATGTCTCACAGCTATCATGGCATCTTAGTGCCTGGCCTAGAGCAGATTGAACTTGTGACTGTTCCCACTTTATTAGTTTGGCAGTTTGTAGTTTGTGTTTTCAAAATCTTTTTCTAACATATTTGATTGCCCTGAATTACATTATCTGCAGATAGCAAGGTGTCATAAATAGCTAGGTTAAACTGTGAAGTAGGGACCTGACTTTTTCTGACCTGTCCCAGATAGTGGAGGATTAACCAATTCTTTCCAAATCAGGAGTATTGCTTTGTAACATAATTCTGTTTTTTCTTTTTTTTTTGGTACCGGGGATCGAACTCAGGTCCTTCTGCTTGCGAGGCAGGCGGCGGCACCACTGAGCTAAATCCCTGGCCCCCTGTTTTCTCATTTTTATTAAATTCTTTCAGAATTTGGTTTGGGTAACTAGTCTTTTAAAGTATTAGTGATTTATGATTTCTTTCCTAATTATCCTGCTGAGTTCCCCTCCTTTCCCCTCATTTTTATATCTTTATATTTAGTAAATATGTGTCCAATATCTAATGCTCAAGTCAGTATTTTAAATGCCACATTTTAGCTATGTTAAACATTGTGTTAAAATATAAAACTCGTGATCACATGATGCCATAATCAGCAATAATGATTTCTAATGGAACTATTTCAATTTTTCTGTTTTCTAAAACATCTAAAATTCTTTTTTTTTTTGAGACAGGGTTTTGCTATGCAGCTCAGGCTGGTTTCAAACTTGTGATCTTCCTACTTCAGCCTTCCGAGTATAAAATCTATATTACATAGTTGAAATTTTGGAAACATAGCATAGAATTCAACCATAAATCCTTGCAAGGCTACTGGTGGTTTAGGATTTGCAGGACATCTCTGTGACTAAGATTTTTGAGTTGTTTTATCAATTAGATGTATAGGTCAGTTATGGTAAAGAAATGATAGGTAAAAGAGAATGTATTAATATGTCTCTGTCTTGCTTACTTACAGTTCCGCTTAGCTTGTTTTGTTGTTTTTGTTGCTAGGGATTGAACTCAAAGCCTTGTGAATGCTATTTACATGTTCTACCACTGAGCTATACTCTTGTTAGTTCATTTTATAACCAGGAAAAGGCTTGCTTACTGTGTTCTCATCAAGAATATGTCAACTTCTAAACCTTTTCTTTTGGATTAGGTGGATTTTGAGGATTTTTGCCTTTGTTTGACTAATGTAGGGAAAGTATTTTTTTCCTTAATATTTGTTATGTGAGGCCATTTAACCAGGGGACAAACCCAGTAAGTTTATAGTAGAAAATAGATTCTATTGCTGCACATTTTCTTCTGGAATGGCTCCATTCTGCTGAAATTGAAAATATTTGGAATAATAGTGAAGTAACTAGAATGTGTGTTTTATTAACGTGTTAGGAAAACTTTTGACACAATGGCTTAAACTTTCAAAAGTTAAAACAAATGCATTTGACTTAGTTGAAAATAGGAATTTGATGATAAGTGACAATGACATTTGTATATGCTTACTATGTGTACAATGAAAATATATAATTTTCTTGACTTATTAGACTTTCTTTTCTTGCACCTTCAAGGTGGTGATTTTTCTCTTAGGTTGAATTTTATTTCAGAGATCTTTCTAGAGTTTAGAATACATGTAAATAAGATCTGTAAGATTTGCAGTAGGACCATTCTGAGAAAACTGTAGACTTCAAATTTTAGAAGAACTATCACTATAAAAACATAGCTGGATTTCTCTCTCATTCTTGCAAAGTTAGAAAATATATGTTCTGAAATCTACTATTTTAGAAACAAACCTGTGATGGTTGACTATTAATAGTGTCCAGTGAAAAACTATCAGGATAATTTTTTGTTGTTGCTTTTTGGTACTGGGAATCGAACTCAGGGCCTCGAGCTTGCCAGGCAGATGTGCCGCTGAGCTACAACCCTTTACCTTGTCAGGGTAATTTTTTAGGAAATATTTTAGTTTTTCCACAAAGTCTTAATTTATGAACAACAGCAAAAAAGCATCTCACTGTGCTGACACTTTTTACAGCTGGAGAGACAACTGCATGAAGATGAGGAGTTTGCCAGAACATTAGCCATGTTGGATGAGGAACCCAAGACCAAAAAGGTGACGTTCGTTACATTGGGCTGTTTGCCTTCTGAATATACAATATAGAACAAAATTCCTCTCCATTCCAGTATTCTAGGCTCTAGAGGTATCATGTGGAGCAGCTCTTCTGGAAAAAAGCTAAATTATTTTAATTTTAAAATTGCTTTTGGAGAAACTCATTTTATATTTTCTAAAAGAAGTTTGCAAGAATCAAAATGAACTAGAACCTTTCTTCAGAAAACAGTGAACTGTACTTTTTATCCCAAGGTGTCCTTATGTATTTGCTCAGTGAATAATGCTTAAAATTCCTTTTTACTATCTTCACAGGAAATATAGTTTTGTTATTTCTAGTTAACCTTAAGATCTATCAAGATAAGTCTCAGTAATATATTTTTGAAATTATGTTTTGGTTTTTTTTTTTTTAAAGTTAGAGACAGGGTGCTAGGTTACCCAGGCTGGCCTTGAACTCAGGATCCTCTTTTCTCAGCCTCCTGAGTAGCTGGAAGTATTAAAGATTTTTTTTTTAAATTTGAAAAGTCACTTGATCTTCAGTAAATGAGTTTGGGTCTCTCTCTCTCTCTCTCTCTCTCTCTCTCTCTCTCTCTCTCTCTCTCCCCCCCCCTCTCCCCCTCTCCCCCTCTCCCCCTCTCCCCCTCTCCCCCTCTCCCTCTCTCCCCCTCTCCCTCTCTCCCTCTCTCCCCCTCCCCTCCCCCTCTCCTCATCCCTCCCCTTCTTTTAACAGAAGCAAGGTTTTTCATTTATTAAAATTAGGAAAAGAAACAGGTTCTTTTGAGCAAATTTGGACCAAGTAAAAGTAGGAAAAGAAGTACACCCTACAGCTTGGCCTACTGTGAAAGAACAAAGAGCCGATTAGCTGTATTTCTTATAAAACACATTCTGTTAATATAATTATCAGTATCAATATCTGGTTATTGTAAGAGATTTTACTTCTTTCCTTTAAAGGAGAAGATTATAAATGTAGGCATTACTAGGGTTCAAGACTAAGCACAAAGGTATAAGACAGTAGGGAGTGATAGGGACTTTGTCATTTGAAAAACCTTACTCCTACCAGATATTCTAATTCAGATTACTACATACTGTGTCACATACCCTAATTTGTGACCTCTTTATAAAGTGGGGGTTTGTGGGAACAGTGGAGAGATTGGATATATCTATTTCTTTTTTGAGAAAGTACTCTTTCATTGTTCTTTAGAACTTCAGCTGGGTGTGGTGGCACATGCCTATAATCCCAGCACTCAGGAGACTGAGGCAGGAGGATTCCGATGAGTTTGAGGCCAGCCTGGGCTACACAGTGAGTTCAAGGGCAGCCGGAACTACATGGGCAGACTTTGTCTCAAACAAAACAAAACAAAAAAACACTTCAGTCTGTATTCATCTTGGTCTTTTTGGTTTAGATTTTAGTTTTTAATTGCATAATGCTCACAATTTGAGAGTTGAAAAAGAGGCAGACATAGGTGTACATTTCCAACTTGACAGTTGGGATGAAATGGGATAATTTTTTATAGTTGTATTTCTTATAAACTTCCATCTGTTTCCTGCTTTGTAAAATGAAGTAATAAAACATCCTTAATTTGCCATAGAAACTTTGTGGATGAATGAATGCCAGTTGATTATAGTGTCTTGCTAATTTGGAAGGTGACCCTTGTACTGAAAACTTTTAATCCATTTTAACAACAGATTTTGTGATGATAATGGCTTTCCTGTTATTTGTTACATTTGACACTTTTAAAATTTGTTTAGGCCCGAAAGGATACGGAGGAGGGAGAAACATTTTCATCTGTCCAAGCCAATTTAAGTAAAGCAGAGAAACGTAAATATCTTCCAAAAGGTAATACTAACAGGAAAGTAAGAGAGAGCATTTGTCTTTGTAGGACTTTCAATAACCTTGTTTAAACATTCTATTTGATAATTGTATTGCTAAGTGGACATTATTTTATAAAATGATTAGAGCATGTTCTCTAAATATGCCCGTTCCTAGACTTATGGTAGGGTAAAGTTCAAATAAACTTACCATAAATCAAAAATAACATAAGTGGAAAAATACATTGAATACTCCCATCTTGCAGATATTGTGGCTTAGCAGTGCAGTGCAGTATCTCGCTGCTGCCGCCGCCGCCACTGTGTCTAGAGAATACCATCTATCGTACATATTGCTAGCTGGGGGAAAGATCAGAATTCAGAATTCGAAGTATGTTTTCTACTGAATATATTTTTACTGTTATAGTTGAAAAATGAAAAATCATATGTTGAAACATCATAACCCAGGGACTGTCTATATTTTGAAAGCTATTTGGTTACTAACTCATGGTGAATGCCCTTCTGCTGTATGATTTTTTTCTTTTGGTACTGGGGATCGAACTCGGGACCTTGTGCCTTTGAAGCAGGCAATGGAACCACTGAGCTAAATCCCCAGCCCTGCTCTATGATTGTTGTGAGAAATGTATTGTGGCTCTTGGCATCATGCTCATTTCTGAATATATTGCAACATGTGAAGACAACTTGATGCTTTGAGTTTTTCATGTTAGGGACAGTATCATAGAGCCAACTTACAAAGCTATGATAAAAAATAGAGTGAATGTTTAAATTAAAAAAAATTGTTATAGTAAAAAACACATTGCTATTAATCCCCCTCAAAATACTGTCCCTTGCTTTGAACACACTTATCCCATTATTCTTTCCACTTTCTGAAGCAATTGTAGGAGTCATCCTTCATGTTTTTAGGTATACTATTGTGGCTGCCTTCATATCTGAATCAGTTCAAAACATTTACCTTCCACGGTCATTTTGGCTTTAGAGCCAGAAGTCTTAGTGGTGCCAGATGTGGCAAATAAAGTGGATGAAGACATACTGTAATGTTTTTATGAGACTGCCTGTTTTGTTTTTTTTTGTTTTTTTTCCAGTACTGGGGATTGAACTCGGGTCCTTGCGCTTGCGAGGCAGGCAGCAGAACCACTGAGCTAAATCCCCAGCCCAAGACTGCCTTTCTGTTGGATGGTACTCAGCAGCAGCCTGTGCATGTTTTTGGTCACACTTCTTAAAGATACTCATGAAAGAGGACTTCCAGAACTCCTTAAGAAAGTGGAAAGAACAATAGGATAAATATGTTCAAAAGTGAGAGAGTATTTTGGAAGGATTAATGGCAATGTATCTTCTACTATAATACATTAAAAAAAATTAAGTATTCACCATATATTTTGATCACCCCTTGTATAGTTGTCAGGTTATCTGAAGCTCCTCTGCTGCTTTTCTTTCATGTTCCTAACTGAACCATTTGTTAGTATGGTTCTCCGTTGTTACCTGTGGAGGATGGGTTTCCAGGACCTCTGAGGGAACAAGTCTCCTATATAAAGTGACATAAAATTTGCATATAAGATGTGCACAGCTTCCTGTATACTTTAAATCATCTCTAGATTACTTTTAATACCTAAGAAAGTGTAAATGCTACATAAATAGTTGTTATACTATGTTGTTTAGAGAATGATGACAAAAAAGTCTGTACATGTTCCGTACAGACCCAATTGTGTTTAAAAAATTCAATTTGTAGTTTGAATCCATGAATGTGGAATCTATGGATATTGAGGGCTGGCTGTATAAATGGTCTTAATCCTGTAAGTGAATCTGTTTATATAGCATCTTTTGGTCTTGACCCCTGCATATTTTGAGCTTTCAGACTGTATAACAAACAAAATTTTTGTGTGACATATTCTAGTCAGTAAGTTTTCTCTGTAAATTTCAGCACGTCTGGGAGATGAAACCCTTCTCTTTAAATGTTGTTTGTAGTATTATATCAAGACATGATTAGTTTGTATTTAAATGATAGACATGTCTCTTAATTTGACCTGGTTATACAAAGAAGTAATAATACAAATATTTAACCTAAAAAATGTATTATAGGGCCGGGGATTTAGCTCAGTGGTACTGCTCCTGCCTTGCAGGCATGAGGTCCTGAGTTCAATCCCCAGTACCAAAAAACCCCAAAACAAGCAAAAAATGAAAAAAAAAAAGTATTATATAAGCTAGTTAAAATATTAATGTTTTAAAATCACCATATGAAACCATTACTAAGATCACTTGCTTAAAAAAGGTGAAAAAAATGTTGATACTGTGTATCATTCTCAAAAAACGATAATCATCATCTTTTCTTCCTGGTAAAAGCAGAAAAATTTTCAAAAGAGAAAAAGAGCTACAATCCTAATAAGCAAACTAAATGTGAAAGCTCAAAAGAATCTCCACAACATTCCTCTTCTCTGAAGGCTAGTTCTAAGCTGGCACTCCTGAAAACAAAAGAAGAGTGTTCCTATAAAGAAACAGAACCTGTGCCCTCAAAGAGAAAAGAAAATACCGTTGAATTGAAAGGAGAGAAAAAAACTCCTAAGAAACCCAAAAGTTCTCCTGCTAAAAAAGAGGTAAGAACTTTCTGAAAAGTGTCTATTTTGTGGCCATGTGTTGATCTGAGTTTCACTGTTTTCAAATTTTATTCCCAACTTCCTCAGCCTGCAGTTCCTTTAAGATAATATTTAAGAGCTGGGAGTGTAGCTCAGTGCTATGGTGCTTGCCTAGCATGTATGAGGCCCCGGGTTTAATTCCCAGAAGATAACCTTACTTAAAGCTATTACAAGCCAGGTGTGTTGGCACACGCCTGTAATCCCAGCACTTGGGATGCTGAGGCAGGAGGATTGCCACAAGTTCCAGGCCAGACTGGGTTACATAGTGAGTTCCAGGCCAGCCTGGACTACATGGCGAGACCCTGCTCAAGGAAAAAAAAAAAGCTATTACAGAGTACAGAATTAATAGCTAAATTAGCCATTATTCATTGTTGTTATATATCAGCATTGTGCTGATATGTTAGATGAGGTTTCTCATAATCTTCACAATAACCCTGCAGGATATTTATTTTTATTATTCAAGTTTTAAAGATGGAGAAACAGGCTGAAAGAGTTTTGTGTAGCTGTCCCAAGATTTCTCAGGTAGTAAGTGACAGAGCCAGCCTAGAACTCAGGTCCTCTGAGTATAGAAATAGCAGTGGAACGTAGCATCTCCAGGCACGGACTATGGAGCCTTTCAGATCACAGCCCTGCTGCGGAGCACATGTGAGACGTTTGTCTGCTTTCTTCTCTCAGTGCTTAGGTTTCCTCTTAGAGATAATAATTGTGTCTAATGAGTAAATCTCTAAAACCACTTAGAGAAGAGTCTGGATATAAATATTATTTGGATTTGACCTGATTTTATTCCTTTTTGCTCTCTATTCTTTTTTATCATATGTTTGAGATCCATAATGTCGCATTCATTTTGGGGGAATTGGTGCATATGTACATTGTATCTTGATCATCTTGATCATTTCCCTTCCCCTTCCTCTGCTTCCTTTTCTCATCTTCAAAAACTGCCTCCTTGTTTCCTACCATCTCTCCTTTCTTTTACTGTTTTATTTAATTTTGGGTTTCTCATATAAGAGAAACCATGTGATAGTTCACTTTCTGTGTCTGGCTTACTTCATTTAACATTATAGGCTCAAGATCCATCCATTTTCCTGCAAATGACACACGTTCGTTCTTTAACAAAATTCCACTGTGTATCTGTGCTGCATTTTCTTTATAGGTTTGTCTGTTGATGGGCATTCAGGGTGGGAATGGTGCTAAGTGGTGTTCTTTAAATTTTTATTTTCCAGTTGTTTGTTGGTAGTATATGAAATACAATAGAATTTTTAAAAGCATATATTGACTTTGTATGATGTGACTTTATTGAACTTATTAGAATTTGGAGGGTAGATTTCTTAGGATCTCTGTATTATGTACGGAATCATGTTGTTCATGAATCCTTCCCCGTTTGTGGGCCTTTTATGTCTGGTTGTTGCTTCACTGTGCTGGTGGGGATGTCCAGCTCGGTGTTAGGGCGGCAAGAACTGGTGCCCTTGCCTTACCCTTGCTCTCGAGGGAAAGGCTTTATTCAGGCTCCCCAGGAACTGTGGGCTTATGTGTAGGTTTTGAAAAATGCCTTTTGTCAGGTTGAAGAGATTCCCTTCTATTTCTTGTTTGCTGAGAGATTTTTTTTGTTGTTTTTCTTCTTTTTTTAAACATCAGAAGTAGGATTGAATGTTGTCAAATATTTTCCTGCATCTTTGGAAATGATGATATGGTTTTTCTCTTTAATTCTGTTAATCTAGTCAATCATACTGATTTAAAAAGAATATTAAACCACAACTGCATTTGCTTTCCTAATATTTTGTTAAGGATTTTTGCACCTGTGTTTGTGAGATAGTTTTATGCTGATCTCATAAAGTGAACTGAACAGTTCTCTATTTTCTGGAAGAGTTTGTGGGACACTGATATTATTTCTTAGATGTTTGATAGATTCCACAAATAAAACCCAATAGAGGCCTAGATTTGGGGTGGCGGTTGGAAGTTTTAAATTATTAATTTAATTATATACCAGATATAGGACCAGTTTTTTTTCTTGTGTCAGTTTTGTCAGTTTGTCGTTCATGGAATTTATTTTATCCAACTTGTAGAATATTTTTTTGGTACCGGGGATCGAACTCAGGTCCTCGCGCTTGCACAGCAGGCAGCGAAACCACTGAGCTAAATCCCCGGCCCAACTTGTAGAATTTATTGGAATGAATTGTTTTCCTTTGGAATTTTTGTAGGGCTTATAGTTATTCCTCATATTGGTAATTTGTTATTATTACATGTTTGTAACACATAATGATTACTGTCATGGTGGGGAGTTGGTACATATACCTAACACATCGTAATTCTTTTTATTTCTTCTTTCCCTCTTCTCCCTCTCTGTTCCTTTTTGCTCTGTATATCAGTGGTGAGTTACTAAAATAATTTTCAAAGAAAAATGGTGAAATAATGAATGCTTTTCATAAGACCTTCCCCCCATATATTGAAAAAGTTAATGTTCTTAAATCTCCAGTTTGGAACCTCTTTAGATTCCTGATGAGAAACAACTCTTCTTTCATGCCTCTTAGGCACTTTGCATTAAAAGCAGAACATTGTCTATTTTAATGGCTCATCACAATTGTTTTTAGTGCAGAACCATGAAATGGTGATGATTTTGAAATGCTTTTGTTAGTGGCCAGTGCTCATAAATATGCTTAAAGGAATAATTAGCTTTTTGGTCTCAGATTTTTCTTCACTAAATACTTATCAGGTGGATAAATGTTTTTCCTCAGGCACACTAAACATGTTCATTTTACAGAGGGTGTCTTTTTATGAAATGAGGAAATTTTAATTGAACTATTACTCTTCATAGTAATTTTCAAAATTAGAAATTTCTCAGAAATTTTACTTAAATAATTTTGAGACTATTGAAATCTAATAAATTCAATTGATCTCAGTCATATAATTCTGACTGCATAAATGGCTGTACTTCAAAATTATTTTATAAACTACATTTCAGTATTTTTTTCATAGAATTAATGTCATAAGCCAGTTGTGGTAGTGCATGCCTGTAATCCTAGCACTTGGGAAACTGAAGCAGGAGGATCACTGTGAGTTCAAGGCCAGCCTGGGCTACATAGTGAGTGCAAGGCCAGCCTGAACAACATGGTGAGTTGTCTCAAAAAACCCAAAAATGAATATCAAAAAGGAACAACTTGCTCATGCTGATATGCATCATACCCAATTGTGAAGCTTATTAAAAATATTTCCTAATATATATATATTTCCTAATATATATATGTTTCCTAATATAAAATTACACACACACACACACACACACACACACACACACTATAAAAACCAAAAAACAAAATAGATATATTTTCTGGTGGTAGTGGTAATTGAACCCAGGGTGTAATTGTAATTGGCAAGTGCTCCAGCCCTGAGCTACTTCTCAAGCTCTTTTTATTTTGAGATAGGGTCCCACCATGTTGTCCAGGCTGGCCTCGATGCCTCAGGCTTCTGAGAACCCTGGATTACAGACATGTGCCACCATGCCTGGCTGGGCAGCTGCATTTTAATAAGCTTCTACTTGAGATGAACAAGTACTCTCTCTACTTGTGTGAGAGCCATTGTTAAAAAAGTAGGGTTAGATTCTAGGACCAGCCCGTAATGGTTTATTTAACTCATAACCAAACCAGCTTAACTATTTCATTTGTTCCATCATTTATTTATGTAGAACTAATATTTTTGTCGCTTAAAGGGATTTAGGATTGCTTGGGACTTTAATGTAAAATAGGAAGTGGAAAAAATAAGGGACCAGCTTGTAGTGGTTCTTTTTTTGTTTTTGTTTTTGTGTTTTTGAGACAGGGTCTTGCTATGTAATTCAGGCTGGCCTTGCACTCTCACTGTATAGCCCAGGCTGTCCGTGAACTTGCAGTGATCTTCCTGGCTCAACCTCCTGAGTGCTGGGTTTATAGGTGTGTGCCCTCATGCCTGGCTTGTAGGGGTCCTCCCCCACTATCTGTCCTAATACCCCCCACCCCTAATTTCTGAATCAGATACCTGGACCCTGGAAGTGAGTCTAGGGATAGATAGTTTGAAGTTTCTCTAGGATTTTCTGACCCACATTCATAGCAAGATCCCTTGAGAGATTCAACACACATGGGTGGGTGGTGGATGGGGAAGCTCGTTGGAGCTGACTGGCTGTTTGAAGTCTTTGAGTCTCAGACTGGAGTGCTGCTATCCCTAGGACACAGGATAATGTTTGAGGGATTGACAAGTCCATAGGAAAATACAGGATAGCTTCTTGGGCAATCATGTTAAAGTGAGGGAGAATTAATTTTTCTCTTAATGTAAACGTAGATGTATCATGGAGTAGAACTTAAAATTCATACAGATTTCTAATGTAAAACACAATTTTCATTTGTGTACTTCAGGCTGACACTTGGCTTATGCCCCTGCTCTGTGCTGAGATTTGTGCCCTTAGCATGCAGAGTTTTGAGGGATGTTTGTAAGTCAGTCATCTGTCTATAGCTAAAACAGTTCATTTTAGGACAAAACATAGACATGACTTTTTAATGTTTAGGTATATGTTATAAATTTTCTATGAATTTTGTATAATGTGCATCCTCCTTTCCCTCTCCCCAAAGTCTACTAGTCCAGAAGACTCAGAAAAGAAACGCACTAATTATCAAGCTTATCGAAGCTACTTAAATCGAGAAGGTCCTAAAGCTCTGGGCTCCAAGGAAATACCAAAGGTAAGAGTACTGAGGAAGCATGCGGCCACATGTGTATTTATCACGCTTATCCAAGCCACAGAGAAGCAGTAATTAAAATCAACAACTGGAAAGTCTCATTCACCTCTGTATGAATTAGGGATGTTGGTGTTATGAATCACTGCTGAATATTTAGGAAATGTTTTGTTTAAATAATAAGTAGTCCTAGAAGGCCTGGGCTATGACAATGCTAGTGTTCTTTGCCGTTTTGGCACTGACCACTTAAAGAAATGTTAAATATGTATTATTTAATTGCAGTTACAATAATATATGCCAGGAGGAAAAAATCCAGGGTGCTCGCTTTTAGAGTATAAAATAGAGGGACTTGGCCTCAGGTGGGACATGTAGAATAAATGATACTGAGATGGGGACCTGAGGAATGAGGGTCATGGCAACACGGTGACCTGAGGGTCAGAATATGTGATGTCCTTGAGGGAGGGAAGGATCTTACATGGTATGTGTGAGGAACTAAAGGAAAAGTGAAGTAGTTGGAGCAAAGGGACTAGGAAATGAGAGTGACTGAAGAGGTTAGTAAGGACCCTATCTTACAGAGCCTAGTGTTTTGAACTTGTATTTACTTATTTTTAGGTGGTACTGGGGATTGAACCTGGGCCTTTGGACTAACTTTATCCTCAGCCTTTTAAAATATTTTTTTCTTTTGAGACAGCGTCTTGCTAAGTCAGTAAGTTGCCCAAGTTGGGCTCAAACTGGTGCTCCTCCTGCCTTAGCCTCCCAGAGTGCCAGGATTACAGGCATGTGCCACCACACCCGGCCAGTGTTTCAGACTTTTGTCTAAGAGAAAGAGTTTCCAGTGGAGGAATGTAGGGAGCAGCTTTGCAGATCCGAAACGCCATTCTGACTGATGCATGTAGATGGTAGAGGTGGCGGGAATAGCTGTTGGAAGTGCAGTTAGGCGAGGGGATGAGAAGTGGTCGGGACTTGTCTGAGGGCCAGAGGAAGTGCTGAGAAGTGACACAGTCTCAGTGGAAGAAGTAGAAGCTGCAGGACTTGGGATAATTGGACACTGGAAGTGAGAGACAGTGAGTATGGGGCTGACCTCCTGGTTCTGACGTGAGCACGTGGGCGAATGCCAATTCCAGGGGAGGCTGAGTTTGTTGTTGGCCACGTGAGGTGCCCATGTGGAGGTGCTGAGGAGATGGTGCATATGTGGGTGTGAAGCTCAGAGCAGAAGTCAAGGCTGCACGCATGCTTGGGCATTTCTGACATGTGAATAGTATTTGGAGGGCTAATGTCGTCTGACAGACTGGTTCAGAGGAGAATGAATGCATTGTCCTCTATGACAGAGTGGTTCAAAGCAAAATGAATGCATTGTCCTCCACTTCTGCGAGAAGTAGAGGAGAGGGAAACTGAAAGGAGTCTGAGAGGAAGCAGCCACAGACATAAGAGAGAAGTCTGATACAGGTAGTATCACAGAAGCAAAGGCAAGAGGGTGTTTTTAAATGATTGAATGGTTGGTTATGCCTGTCATGTTGCTAAGATTCTGGGAAAGAGGAGTCTGAGATGTCCATTGCACATGGTAATGTGAATAATGGCCCTTGTGACCTTAGCTAGGGCAGTTTCAGTAGAATGGTGGAGGCAGGAGAGCCTGATGGGAGTGGGTTTAAGAGTGTAGAGGAAGAATGGAGACAGTAAATATTTTTGATAAGCTTGGTTGTAAAGGGGAGAAGAGAACACTCCTCGGTAGAAATGGAGGATGGGATTTAGGGGAGAGATGTGGGCATTTTTAAGGTAGGAAGTACTAAAATCATGTGTTTTGCTGAAGGGCCAGATCTACCAGAAGGGAAGATGGAAGATTCACTAGAAAGAGAAGGATAGGAGGCCGGGGATTTAGGTCAGTGGTTCTGCCACCTGCCTCACAAGCACACGGTCCCGAGTTCGATCCCTGGTACCAAAAAAAAAAAAAAAAATGGAAGAAAGAGAAGGATAATCAAATGTAGTGTGAGATTTCTGAGAAGGGGGCAGGGGAGAGGAGACATGTACAGAGTGTATATAAATTTAATTTTCACTTTGCTTGATATCAAAAAGATGTGCTGTTCCATTTCCCACTAAAGAGAGACTGAGGATGGTGAGGCTGGGATGGGGGCGGAGGGAAGGGGTGAGCCTACAGCGGCTAGTGGGTTGGGGTATGCGGAGTAACCCTGAAAGACCAAACAGGTCCTTGCCTGAGAGGACTTTGGCAAAGTGCTGTCCTTAGGGAAGGCAGGTTTCAGGGGAGGTAGGGCTGTGCAGGGAGTGTTGGAGGAGAGGTCAGGCATTTGGTCGGTTTGCTGCTCCTGGAATAAGAGCTGTAGAGTTCTAGCATGGAAGCGTTGGGAGAGTGAAAAGATACTGAGCTAGAGTGCGTGGTCACTCAGGCGACAGTACATGGTTGGGGTTTGGGACGTAAGGCCTCATATTTGGAGTTTTCCAGGTTAAAATTTGAATCTAGTGAGGATTTCAATACCTATAGTGGTGCAAATCATTGTAACCCTAGAACTGTAGGGCTTGAAGGGGTCTTGAGTTGCAAACTTTTTCTTTCCAAGCTGATTCATAGCTGTTCTTTTTTTGGGGGGCGGTCTTAGAAGAAAGATTCTTCCCTTGGATGGAAAAGATTGAACTTGTGTTGAAAAAGTCTTTGCATTTTGTTTAGCTTTTCTTCAAGCCTGTTTTAAGTCTATGTTGATCTCAGTTCTCTAGAGTAGTAAGTAACTTGACATGTCATATACAATTTTTGTTTTACTATATTGTAAATATATGCAGTTGCAGTTAAAATTACATGACATCTCCATCCAGCACTTTTTGGTTAGTGTCTCTTGGATTATCAGATAACCTTTTTTTTTTGGTACCGGGAATCAAACTTGGGACCTTGCGCTTGCGAGGCAGGTGCCAGAACCACTGAGCTAAATCCCCAGCCTTTTTTAAAATTCTTTTTTCTTTTTTTTTCAGATAACCTTTTCAATCAAGAAATGATACGATCTTTCCTTTAAGTTCCTCACAGTTCGCTAGATTTACTGTTGTAGCATAGTAAGCAGAGAGAAGGGCGGGAGCTCAAACTTCAGAAGCTTTTCCCAATCAGCACTCCCTTTTAACAATAGCAGGCGTTTATGTGGGCAAATTGTATTTGGGTGTTTACTTAAATTAACTAAGTTAATGGTTCAAATATAAAAAACATAATGAAAAGAAGAGAACATAATGGGAAATAATATGAATGGGTAATTTTACTAAGCTTTGCTAGTAGATTGAGTGTATGTCTCGGTCTTCATTTTACAAGTTTATTAAATGTTAGCTACATAAGAATTTCTCACGATTTAGTGTCAAGTTCTATGTATTTGCTGTAAAATTCCAGCCAATTTTTCATACTGAAGTTATTTATGATGTCAAATGAGAGAAATCAACTTGCTGCACTTTTGATGCCAAGTTTTTTTGGAAAGCTACCATGTAATTTCTCTACTTGAACATTTTTGTTTTTAGGGAGCTGAAAATTGCTTGGAAGGCCTTACATTTGTGATCACAGGAGTGCTGGAGTCCATTGAGCGAGATGAAGCCAAGTCTCTAATTGAACGTTATGGGGGGAAGGTAACAGGAAACGTCAGCAAGAAAACAAACTACCTTGTCATGGGTCGTGACAGCGGACAGTCCAAGAGTGACAAAGTATGTCCCACTGTGCTCTGCACACAGTGATAGCCTGCTTGCCTTGTGATGTGACTGTGGTGATGTCCTTTCCACAGAAGAGAAAAAAAGTGGAAAAGGAACTTTGTTCGTACATTATTTCTTCTCCACATCAAATGTTGACTTCACCCCCAGGACTGTGGTTTTCCAGTTGAAGACACAGTGCCTGCTAACTTGACTTTCTTTTAAGTTTGTTTTTTTGGTTTTTTTTTAAGAATAGAAATGAATGTAATCTTTTTTCCTTCTAGTTCTACCTATTCCTATATATGCCATGATGTATTCCATCTTGTTTTTAAAAGGAAGCTCTAAGGGGAAGAGTCAGAGGTCTGTTGGGTAGGATGTTTAGTTTCAAGTGACGGAATACTCAGTCAACCATGATTTAAATAAACTGCTGGTTATTTTCCTCACCTAACAAGAATGCCAAAGGCAGACAGTAGCTGGGATAATGGAGCTAGATGAGTCCTCTCTTCCACTTCTATCACGTGTATCATGCTAGTTTTAGTCCTTACTTTTTTTTTTTTTTTGGTACCAGGGATTGAACTCAGGACCTTGCACTTTTGAGGCAGGCGTTGGAACCACTGAGCTTAATCCCCAGCCCCAAGTCCTCACTTTTTTAGCTGTTTTTTTTTTTTTTTTGGTACCAGGGATCGAACTTAGGTCCTTGCACTTTTGGGGTAGGCGGTGGAACCACTGAGCTAAATCCCTGGCCCTTAGTCCTCACTTTTTCAATTGTGATAGAAATCCAGCCCCATTTGCTTTAGCAAAAAGGAAAAGATGTTGGCTCCCAGAGCTAAGCTGTATGGAAGGTGGGTCTTGCCTAGGAACTCTTGGATCCAGAGACTGCAGTGCTTTCAGAACCCTTTCATTTCCTGTCTCTGTTTCTCCTGGTGTCAGCCTCAGTCATTCTACCTGTGTACCTGCCTTTTCCACATAAGGGACACAGTAATGCCGTCATGTTGCCTGTACTGACAGCAGAGAAAGGGAGCAATGGCAAGATGTCATAATAGCTATAACTACTGACAAGTGTTCTCCCAGAAACCTCTCTTGTAGGATTCCACTTACATCTCATTGGCCAGAGCTGTATGTGGACATTTAAAGCTATAAGGACATTGGGGAGGAGCAGAACTTCTCTGATTGCCTTAGACAGTCAAAGTCAATCACTTGGAGAGAACAAGGTGGTGGAAAATATCTCCTGTATTGAGTTAACATGGGAGAGGGTGTGAAGAGGGGACTTAGGTGCTTGGCTATGTCCTTTTTTAAGCAATCCACAGAAGCAGTAATATGACATTACTGCTGCCAACCTACCACTCTTAGGGAGTGTATCTGTCATTTTCTTCCTTTTAATGGTACTTTTCCAAAGAAAATTTTTTTTAATTCCAGTGATACTTAATTTATAAATGTTGCTTTTTACCTACTAGTAGGCCTTAGAATTATTTTTTTCTTTGCAGAAAGGAATGTTAGGATGCAGTTTTGATAATTTGCATTTTTAATCAATAGGCAGCAGCCTTGGGGACAAAAATTATTGATGAAGATGGCCTATTGAATCTGATTCGAACTATGCCAGGCAAGAAGTCCAAGTATGAAATAGCAGTTGAAGCTGAGGTTTGTATAAAATGAACTTGATTTATATAAGTTAGAGCACAGAAACTTTCCCATTTCATGGAGCCATAGCTTGGGTTCTAGCCATTGGCTAGATGATTAACTGCCCCTTCTACCACAAATTATCTTACCGAATTTCCTTTTGACTGGAAGGCTTTGCTTTAGGACATCGTCTTTGTTGTGTTTCCTTACCTTTCACAAAGCAATAGTAGGGGTGTAGGGGTGGGGAAGGAGACAGTGTATTCCACATCCCTACTTATTAAACTTTCCTTATATCCCGTATTCCTACTTGGACTTTAACACAAAGGTTTGGCTTTGAGTTCTTTAAAGGATATGTTGTAGATATCAGGATAATACATTTTATTAGGACTTTCTCAGTTGTGATAGAAATCCAGTAAATATTGGCTTTAGTAAGTAGGAAAAAATGAAATGTTAGCTTACATAGCTAAGCTATGAGCAGCTAAGCTGGGAGCATGTTTTTGTCTAGAAACTTCTGCATCCAGAGACCGGAATATTTTATTTATTTCATCTCTCTCTGCTTCTTTTAGTGTTAGCCTCATTGATTCTAACTATATACCTGTCTTTTCCATATTTAGGACACAGGTGTGTCAGCATCCCAAGAGTAATGTCTCCAGCATGTCATCAAAGTGGCAAGATGGTCCACCCAGTTTATTCTAGTCAGAAAAATCTTAGGAAATGATTTGTGTTACTTAAACATAGTAAAGTGGTAAGAAACAGGAAATTAACAGTGATACCATATTGTAAATTACACGTATTAGTTGTACTTCACATTGTCTTCTGTTGTCCTATTTCGTTTTTTTTTCTTCCCCATTAAGTTTATTGGTACATTTTAGGTATACAATACAGTTACATCCATCATTGGGATCTTGTACCTTTACATGATGTATCTTGGTTCTTATTTTTTTCCCCTTCCCCTGCCCTTCCTTTACCCCCTCCACCCTTCCCTATTTACAAGGACTTTGTTTCCATTTTTTTCCTTTTCTCATATTTTTTCTTT
>NW_004624871.1:12672-74602 GCF_000247695.1 Heterocephalus glaber
GGACACTGGCTGTTTCCTTCACACATCTTCATGCTGCCCGTGCCAGAGCCTGCAGCTGCTTCTGCTTCACCACCCGATTCTTCTTCCTCCTCCTCTCCTGGCTGGATTTTCTTTGGTTTTACCTTGGATTTTTCCTTTTTATTCTGATTTTAGGAGCAAAGAAAGACATAAATATATATGATAGATATTGATAGCTATTTCGAAATAGTTTTTAACTGAATCATTGGTGCTACACCTATTTGAAGGTAACTAAATATGTTCCCAACATGTAATGTAAAGAAAGGAGAAAAAAGTGGCATTCACTCAATATTTTTTCTATCAGGTGGAATGCTAAGTGTTTACATGCACCATCTTAGACTGGAAGAAATAAGGCATGAAGCCATCAGACAGAGCAAAACAAGTGGCCCAGGTTTAAACTCTACTTCTGGGCAAATCATGTAGCCTCTCTGAGCTTGACCTTCCTCAGCTAAGCACGAAGCTAATACCACCTACCTTGCACAATTAATAACAATTAATCAACTATTGTTTTACAAATGTTCTAACAGCAGGACGTTCCGCTTCTGTACCTTTTGCTTGCTTTACTAGTTCTATCCCATAGAGGGGCCTAGAAACTGCTGGCCTCAAAGGTGTATAAAACATGTTTGTCTCCCCCCAGTGGAGACTCGAGTCCGATGTTCGGCTCGGGTCCCAGCTCATAATAAACTCCTGTGTGGATTTAATATTGGTCTCTGGTTGGTTCTCTCACTGGGTGTAACAATTACCAATCCACAGCTCCCCACATTTTATGATAATTTACATCTGTCTCTCCCACTAGCTGGGGCAGGGGCTCTACCTATTTCCAGATCTCTAGGGCTCATCTCAATTATACCGTAGACTGAGAGTGGCAGTCATGAGATTTAATTTTTTTTGGTATCGGAGGTCAAACTCAGGACCTTGCACTTGCGAGGCAGGCGTGGTGCCACTGAGCTAAATCCCCAACCCAAGATTTAATTTTTTTAAAGGGAGAGATAGGTATTAATACTGCTTAACACTAATATAGTTCACTGATCATTATAACAGCACTATTCTGCATATAGCTAATGAGCTGATGTAGCTTATAGAGCTGAGAGAGTTTAAAATTTATAAATTTTCACTCTACCCATTTCAGGGAAAAAGACCAAAAGGCAGTGGTTTGCTCCATGTTCTGGTAGTGGTTACTGACAGGTTGGAGCTGAGCCGTAGGTTTTATAGTTTGAGCTGTATTGTAAAAACTATGAACATTTCCGTAAACTATAGTTACAGATATTACTGTTAGTTCATTACTACTTGGCCTGCCTGAGGCTTGCTTATTTTTTATACTATTCAGAATATTCAGGGGCTGGGGATTTAGCTCAGTGGTTTCCCCACCTGCTTCGCAAGCCCAAGGACCTGAGTTTGATCCCCGGTACCAAAAAAATAAACAAACAAACAAACAGCAGAATATTCAGGTGTGTCGGGGCTGGGAAGGTAGCTCGATGGTAATCCACTTGCCCGGTACACACAAGGGTCCAGGTTCAATTACCAATAATGGAAACAAAATGACTATACTGGGCTGGCCATGGTGAGACACACCTGTGATTCTAGCACTCACCAGGCGAGGCAGGAGGATCACTGTGAGTTCAAAGCCAGCCTGGGCTATATAATGGGTTCAAATCCAAGCCTGTAGTACATAGTGAGTCCGTGTCTCAAAAAAAAAAAAAAAATGACTGTACTGAGCGTGTACAGACTTTTTTTGTCATTGTTCCCCAAATAAGAGTGAACCAATCCAGTCCTCAGCTGGTCTGACCAATTCCTGTTCCTACACACTTTGGGACTGTGCCCAGATCTCTGGCTTCCCTCTGGCCCCAGCCTCCTCAGCAGCCGCCCTCCATGGTCTTGTCTCACTCTGAAGCCTCCGTCCTTGCCTGCAGGCCCTCCCATCTGCCTGGAGAATAAGGCCCAGGGCCCTGACCTGACCCAGCTGCTCACTTTCACCTCACCTCACCCCCACTCTGCTCCTCTCCACCAGAACACTGATCGGCACACTGCACTGTCGCCTCCGGACCTGTGTAGTCTGTTCCTGTCTTGCACCATGCTTTCACCAGGTAACTGCAGCACAGTCTTCCTCCCGGAGGCCTTCCCTGATTCCACTTCGCAGCCCCACCCACAGCATCTTGCACATATCTCAACCTCTCCCCTTCCCGCTGCCTCTGTTTCTCCCAACCAAATCAGGAGCCGCCAGGGCAGGGCCACATTTTATTCATCTCTGAACTCCAGCCCCCACCACTGGCCTACTTGGATGGCAGGCAATACATGGGCTTCCACGTACCCAGGCTACACTGGGAAGTGTGAAGGGCAGTTTCTGGTCACCTTTCTTGTTGTTGGGACAAAGTACCCACCACCCACAATGGAAGGCAAGAGAGGTTTATTTGGGCTCCAAGGCAGGAACTGGCTCTGAGGGGCATGGCAGAGCAAGGCTGCCTCAGGTACCACAGCATCACGGGAGGAGTGGGGAGGGGGTTACACCCCAGTGGCCTATTTCTTCAAACCAGCATCCTAACAGCAAGCCAGCTAGAAGCTCCTACAATCCAGTTACCTTCCAAATGCCCTACCTAGGAGCATGGGAGCCTCTTGGAAACATCTAGCTATAAACCATAATAGGAGGGCATGGGGAGAGAAGCACTTCAGTAGCTCTTACCATTCCACAAATTTCCACTGCCTGGCTCAAAATGAAGTCACTTCATTCTCTTCCTACTTGGCTTCCAGGCTCTTTTTTTTTTTAGACAGGATCTCACTTTGTAGTTCAGGCTGAATTTGAACTCGCTATGTAGCTCAGGCTGGCCTCAAACTAGCAGCAGCAGTCCTCCTGCCTCAGCCTCCCAAGTGCTGGAATTACAGCCACATGCGACCACACCCACCTCTTTATTTGGGGGGGGGGTGGCAGGGTCTTAGTGAGTTGCCCAGGGTAGGATCGAGCTTTGGATCCTCCTGCATCAGCCTGCTGAGTAGCTGGAATTACACCACACCTGGCTTCTATATCTTTAAATGAGGTGCTATCAATTCATGAATCACTAATAAAAAGACACTTAGATCTTTAAATTTGTTGTGGTTATATTATGGGAAAAAATAACTCCCAACTGTTAGATGTCAGATGTGTTGAGTTCATGGACTCACAACATCGAGGAAAGAAGTCACAAACCAAAAGAAGTTAGGCCGGGGATTTAGCTCAGTGGTTCCATCGCCTGCCCTTGCAAGCACAAGCATTCGAGTTCGATCCCCGGTTCCAAAAAAAACCCAAAACAAAAGAAGTTAGGAGAATAATATTGGAAAGGAGAAGAATAGCTTGTGGATTTTCAGGAGGGGTCCAGAGTGAGTGGCCAGTGAGGCTCTTTGTCAGGGGTAATTTACACAGCAAAGTCATAATGCGGGTGCAATGTGGGTCAAACTGCAATTGACCAAGGTCAGTTAGATCTCCTCAGGCATTACTTTGGAACCATGCTCAGAGCCTCTCAGCTCCTCTGTCAGTGTTGCTGTCAGGATGGGTCATGGCCTTGCTTGACCAAGTTGCTTTCAGTGAAAGCACGGGAGATTTTTTCCTCTTTGTGACCCTCCTTTGGCACACAGTACATTTGTCCTCTGGTGCCCAGCAATCTCCTTGCTCAGGAGGTTGAGTGACTTACCAAAGATTTAGGATCCTGTAGAAAAATTTCCCTCATGTCCTAGATTCTTTATTGACCTTGAGGGCCCAGGGCCAAAATATTGGCTGTCCTCATAGCCCAGTTACCTTTCTAGTTTTGGTCTCCAAACTTTAGTTGTTGAACACCCAGAAGAGAAGATCGGTGACATAAGTATTTCAGTAGGAGCAGTGAGTTTAACTATTATAATTTCATCTAAACATTAAGCACTTTTGAAATATATTTTATCAACCATGGTTGTTTTAGTAGTTGAATCCCTGCATGATGTTAATAGATGACAGTTATATATTACAGAGAAACTTAAGATTAAGAGTTACACAAAATATTTTAGCAATCATGATGACATTTTCTTTGTAACATTTACATGTCCATCTTAGTATGGAATAGTCTTTAGTCAAACACCTCCATCTAATCACAAGACATTAAGTGACATAAAGAAAACTCTCATTTGTTATCCTTTAGTAGGATGTCATCTAAAGAGAGCATACATATTGACCTATAAATGTGCCTTAGAAGTTCATAATGTCTAGCCTCTAATTTTAGTGTGTGACATTGTTTCAACTGTTTGGTGACTGAACATCCCTAAGTCTGGTGACACATATAACATATATCACGTAAGTTTTTAAGAAAACAATTATTTGACTGGTTTTTCTCATGTTGGCTTGACATGTACCTCTTATCACAAGTAGCTAGAATACAAGAGAAAGGCAAATACCTGAGACAAAAAAGATCATCACCATAAACAATATCCTAGAAGACTTGTACACCCAGAAGTCATGAATATATATACCATGAAATAACAATGAGTTCAGTTACATGAAACACTTTGTCCCTTAATTTTGTTTTGTACCAAGAGCATTATTTTTTTGGTACCAGGGATCAAACTTGAGTCCTAACACTTTTGAGGCAGGTGGCGGAACCACTGAGCTAAATCCCTGGTCCTACCAAGAGCATTTTAAACAAAACCTTGTTTTCCCACAGAAAACTTAGACCATGACCAATGTATACATATCACAATGATACATTTAGCAATGTATTTCCCAGGAGGCTATGGAAATTATTGGGGTCCCCTTTGTGAACAAAGGCTGGAATATATTTTTTCCAGGCAGCCACTCCTTTATTTACCAAGGGGAGTCCTGTCCAGTAGTTTTCCTAAGCCCAAGAGTCTTTATTTAATTATCTTAACAAATTTTTAGATGATCTGGAAGAGCCAGATCATAACAATTAACACATTACTCTGACCAATGAAAGATTCCCAAGTTATACATAGACAACAATATGTACTGAATTTTTAAAACCAGTTGACATTATTTGGATCATTTGGCAACCTGGGAGAAACATGTCTTTAGTGACATCTATCTATAGTTACATGGAAACACCTTAAAAAATCCAAAATTCCAAAAGAAAAAAGCTCAAACATAACAGCTGTATGTTTTGTAACAAATTGAACAGACAGATAGACACACACATAAGACAATTTGTTTATAAACCAGGGTGCACTCAGATGTATTTGGCCAAGTTGAATTATAATAACCCTTTTATAATTTTTAGGTTTATAATTATAAAAAAGGCTAGTTAGAACTTTGTAAATCAATTAACAGAAATCTCTTTTAATAAGAATCAAAAAGAATAAAAATCTTTTATACCTGTGAAAGCAAAGACCATTTTAATTGGCTTTTTTTTTTTTGGTCCTGGGGATCAAACTCAGGGCCTTGCGCTTGCAAGGCGGGAGCCAGAACCACTGAGCTAAATCCCCAGCTAACAAAGACCATTTTAAGATGGGCCCTAAGCTGACAGTTTATCTATAGAATACCCAGCTATACAGGCTTCTCATTGTTGCTTTAATAACCAGCCATACTTGTTTGATAACCATATGTAATTGTTTCCTCTAAAGGGACAGACCATTAAAAGTAATTTTAACTATCTCTAGTGGGGGGTCCATTCAAGCCAAGTTTACATGTAGAAGAGACTAGGTGACACTCTTTGGAGCTAAGTATGAATTCCAAGCAATGAGGGAAGAAGGCCTGTCAAGGCTCCAACCTGCTGTGCTGCACATGTCTACCTAAGACAGTTTTTCCCATTTTGGAAAAAAAAAAGGAAAAGAAGGCATCTCCATCTATCCCTCTTGTTCTGTGCCCAATTTAAGGTGTCCCTTAGAATATATCTCATCGAGTGCCAGTGGTGGCTGACTAGAGGTGCAAGGAAGTGACCAGAGCTAGGTTATTTGTTCTTACCATTTTCTAATTTTGCCAGAGGGCTGAAAGGCAAATAAATTTGGACTAAAACTTTTACATTTATTTTTTGAGAGTTTCAGGATTAAACCCAGACCAGTTTTCTGTGGCCCAGAGACAAATGAAGGTCAGCTTTACTCGGGAAGGATTCCAGGGAGGGGAAACGCACCATTCTGGAAGCTTTGCCTTGAAATCCAGCAACTACAGAAGAGGAAAGTGCCTTGAATCAAACTGGGTTATTTATCAGGGGCAGGGCAGTGGAGAAGGGACAGAAGAGTGCCTTTAAGTATAGCACAAGAACTAAATCTTAACCATCTCAGGTACAGAAGGACAATTAAGATCAGGAGCTTTTCCAGAGTGCATCTGTGATCCTTAGCAAAACATGTCTCCAGAAACAAAAGCTATGATTGACTCCAGCTGCATTGCCAAGCAGAAAATCAAACCAATAAGCAAAGAACCCCAAAGGCTGCTTTTTGCCCCTTGAAAGAGAATAGAAGTGTTCTAATTATACTGTTTAGGGCTTTTCTTTTTAAATAAATTACTTTGAATCTATAATAACCAATTTATGACTTAAATACCCTACAGGCTATTGAGCAGCTCTCTGATCTTGTGGAAACACTCCAAAAGCCATGTCTTACTTTTTTTTTTTTTTCACCAGGGATCGAACTCCCATCCTTGCACTTTCGAGGCAGGCAGCGTAACTACTGAGCTAAATCCCCGGCCCCATGTCTTACCTTTTATTAACATACAAACTGAAATTGTGTCCTGTAGGCAGGCACTTAGAAGTGCTTGTTTGAGCTTCTGGAATATGGTTGGGAACCAGGTTCCCAGGTAGAAATATGGCTGTCTTTTGGGTTTTTCTATAAGCTGATAGATGAGTCACACAATCTCATTGTATCCTGCTATCTAAAGGTGACAAAAGCCTGTAATTTCTAGGAATATCCTTAGCTGTTTTAGAGTCTTGGGCTATGGAAAGGAAAGAATTGGTTTAATTCTTTCTTCTCCCAGTCTTTGGGTTCCCTTAGATATAATAAGGCCTAAATATTTTACCTCAAGGCTGAAGTTGTGCCTTAGATTTAGAAACATTATAACCCCTGTCTGTTAGAAAATTCAGCAGAGCAGATGTCTTGGCTAGAATGGTCTTCTGAGGAGGCACATAACAGCATACCATCTATGTATTGCAAGACTGACTTGGAAAAAACTATAGTATTTCCTTCTATCAAATCAGGATCCAGGAGGGCCAGGGATTTAGCTCAGTGGTTTTGCCACCTTCAGTGCAAGCGCAAGGACCAGAGTTCAATCCCTGGTACAAAAAAAAAAAATCAGGATCCAGGAATGTTCTCATCTTTTTTCCTGATAAATAGTTGACAATTTAAAATAACTGAAGGGCTTAGTTCTCACCTTTCTTAGACCTTCCAGAATACATCCCTGAAAATGTCTTCTATTTAATCTCCTATCTGATTGGCAGGCCAGTGGGGGCCTTGAATAGGAACTGTTTGTGTTCTAGTAGAAACCAGTTGTTCCCCTGGCTGCCTGTCTTTTGAGCTTCCAAAATTAAGATAATATCTGTCTCTATATGTAGTAGCAGCTATATGTTGTAGCAGCAAGCTTGTAATACTACTTGTCTCTCATTAGAAATCAATATTTGATTTAAGAGCAACATTACACCTTTCTAATCTAGTCCATAGGTCTGGGTAAGTCCTCTAAAGACATCAGTGTTCACATCAGGGTCATCTGAAAACTTTCTTAGGTCTCATTTGATCTGTCTTAGATCACTGAGAGAAAAAGACACATGAACACAGGTAATCCCATATTTGCCATTTACTTCCTGCAAGGGATGTTGTCTTTGAGGGACCTGAACAACTTAGCTAAGGATGCATATAGCCTCATGGAGGTTTTAAATTGCGTCTGGCCTAGAAACTCCACCCTCAGCACCTGGTGGTTAGGCTTAAAGTTGTCTTGGAAACTTTGTTCTCAGGTTCTAAAGGGCGAGAAGTAGCCTCAGGCTTAGAGCTACTGAATGTCTCTTTTTTTTTTTTTTTTTTTGGTACCAGGGATCAAACTTGGGTCCTTGGGCTTGTGCAGCAGGTGGCAAAACCACTGAGCTAAATCCCCAGCCCGGTAATGAATGTCTTTTAAAAAACCAGGGATCGAACTCAAGTGGGTCCTTGGGCTTGTGCAGCAGGTGGCAAAACCACTGAGCTAAATCCCCAGCCCGGTAATGAATGTCTTTTAAAAAAAAAAAAAAAAAAAAGGTTTCAAAACATTTATTGTTGACTCAGTATGATCACAGAACAAGATTCCTGATTAAGCAAGTTCAGCTGTCCAGCCAATCGTATTTAAGCTTGATATGGTAATGTAATCTTGACCACGATAAAGAATGTATCATTTTGTGACTCCGGGGAGAGAAATATGCTGCATCTCATGTTCAATTCTTTACAGTCCCAGCTTGGTCCTCCTCCAGTGTCTCCTCTTGGAGTTGTACCTGATTTTATTACCAGTCTTCATCCGAATCCATTGAGGAATGGGACGATTCTGCTTTTGCTTCTTGGCCAAGAATTGCTTGATTCTGAAAGTCTTGTGAGAAGACATCGTTAGGCTCAGAGGCAGGCGCATGCATGCAATGGGGCACAGAAGCAGAAGCCCGGTACTGAATGTCTTAAGGGTGAGGTGTCTCTCAGTTTTCTACGGCCCACATTTACACTTGAACACAAGCAAGAATTACTTCTTAATGTAAAGAAAATCTCAACATAAGATGATTTTGACCATTTTCTCTCTTTTACAGTATAATTCTAATTGTGAGATAGCATCATAGTACTTTCCTCTTTGTACTTGGCTTTAGGAGGTAAGCACACCACTCACAGGTGTAGAGAAATAGTAAATTGCTCCTTAATACATTCCAAAGGAGTAAGAGGTTCAGATGTGGAGTTCCCAATCTGAAACAAGATAAACAAATATGGCATCCCATAAGTCTCTGCTTGATTCCTGTGCCCCCTAGGGCATCCCCAGGACATTCCCCAGGGTTTATACCACTCCAGAGTAAGTAGCTATTATCTGGAGAGAGAACCAGAAAATAAAACCAGACTGGACTATCTACCCTTTACCAGGGTGCAATCTTATCTTCCTCAGGAAACTCATATCCTTACTCCAGTAGGTACTCTTAAAGCACAAGTTACAATTGACTTCAGCCATAACAATCATGTTTAGAGAAGAAAGTATTGCTAGCAGACTAAAAGATTTAAACTACTGCTTTCTAGTTCCTTGAAAGAGAGAGAGGAAAATAAGTCAACAGTCAAATTAGGGCACTTTTCCTGCAAAAGAGATCACCTCCAGAGATGGTAAGTCAGAGATTCTGCCCTGGGCCCTAGGGCAGAGAAAGCTCTGAGACATTTCTGTTGTCTATCCAGTCATTTGGGCAACTTTTATTAGCAGCAATACAAGGCTACTCCTATAAGGTCCTTTTTTTTTTTTTTGGTACCGGGGATGGAACTCGGGACCTTGAGCTTGCAAGGCAGGTGCTAGAACCACTGAGCTAAATCCCTGGCCCTTAGGGTCCATTTTAAATTCACTAAGTATCTGAAACTCATAGGTTTTCCTAGCAGCCACAATTTACATAGTAAAGTCACCTTCATCAACTTCCTATGCATGCATGAATGAAGAAAGGCTGGCTAAAATAGTCCCATATTCTAGTTAGCATGTAAAAACACAAATGCCAGTCACTGATTGTTCTTTTCCATAGTGTAAGACAAAACAGTTGTTGCAAGTTGCCTTAGTCTGACTTTCTGGAAGGAGGAGCAGTCTGACTACAAGGGATTCTCAAATGAACTCCCAACAAGGTAGAGAAAAGTTTAAGGGGAGTTTCTAACTCACTAGTAGAGAGAAAAAGTCCAAATAAACCTCAAGCTGGTTAAACATCCAAAAATCACCGTATAGCACTCTATAAGTCCACAGTCAAAGTTCCAAAGTCCACAACCTATTGGAAAAGGCATTTTTCTCCCCTACACACATAAATGATGAAGACCATGCCTAGGAGGGGGAGAGAAGGTTCAGGTAGTTTTTAATCTATCAAAGATTTGATTTTTTTACATTTGTCTAGAGGTCTGTCTTACTAGTAGTAGAGAAAGCAGTCCAAACCTGTAGCTCAACTCTTAATGGAGGCTTAAGCAAGGGCTTTGATGGCATTGTTTTAGATCGCTCTGAGACAGAGGATATCTGATGATCACTGACAGAGTTCCCCTTTCACCTCACTGAGGAGTCCAGATAGGGACAAGATGTGGAGATTTTCTGCTGATTACCTGTTCGGGCTGTCAGGAGCTAGTTTCTTCTGGGGGACCTTTGGGTATCCACCAGAGGGTAGCCCTGGCCATGACCCCTCAGTTGTCACCTCAGTTTCCACTAGTTCCACACAATCAGAGATCTGTTTGTGAAAGGAACCCAATTGCCTATCTGGTCAATGTTCCACCTGCCATTGGTATCAATGGGACTGGGGATTCACCAGAGGGCAACTGGAGAAACCTGTCCTCTGCTTTGAGAGTGGCAGCTGCCCTTAAGGCAATTACTAACTGGCAGAGTAACCACTGTTTGGCATTCTATAAAGGACAGATAAAAGCCTGAACTGTCTTTATCTGAGATGATTTCATAAGAGACCCATTTTACAACATTTTTAAGCAACTAAATCCAAATCCAACATATACAAAACAAGAATAAAACATAATTTTTTTTTTGGTACCAGGGATCAAACTCAGGTCCCTGCGCTTGCAGGGCAGGCAGTGGAACCACTGAGTTAAATCCCTGGCCTCAAAACATAATTTTAACAAAAGACAATGCATAAGAAAAACAAGAAATGCAAACATTTAAACCACACAACTTAAAATTAAGACACTTTTGTTTTTGTTTTTGTTTTTTGTACCAGGGATCAAACTCAGGTCCTTGCACTTGCGCAGCAGGCACCAAAACCACTGTGCTAAATCCCCGGCCCCTAAGAGACTTTTGAAACAAAAGCAAAAACAACGACCAGAATTTATGAAACAAAAAACAGAATCCATGAAACAAATGTCGAGAGCCTAGGAAACAAAAGTTACAATCTATAAAGCAAAAAGACCAAAGTTAGAACCTATAGTTTTTTGTGGTTTTTTTGGTACTGGGAATCGAACTCAGGACCTTGCACTTGCGAGCCAGGCAGCAGAACCACTGAGCTAAATCCCCAGCCCTAGAACCTATGGAACAAAAGCAAACTCTTACCTCCTTCCAATAATCTTGGTGGAAGACCTCCAAAATGATATAGGGGTAAGAGATGTAACCCCAAACCTACTAGATATCCAAAACTTGAGTTCATGTTCTCTAAAATCAAAGAATGAATTCTAGAAATAACAGAGGTTAAGAGTAGGAAAAATTTATTGAGAGAAAGAAAGCTTCTGTCTAAGAGACACAGAACGGGGCACAGAAAGCGGGTTGCCCCCATATCCACTCTTGTAGGACAACACTGTGAGACCAAAGTGACTCCATTTTGTTAAAATCCTCCATTCCCCTAGTCTCTCACAAGTTAATGGTTAAAATGTGCTTGATCTGGGACGAAAGACACAATCTGTAACACAAGATTCCTAAGTTTATTACTCAGCTATCTGTTCACCCAGGAAATGAACATCCTGGGCCCACTATCTGTAAGAACAATCTGTCAATGTGCTGACTGTCAGTACTGGGTGGTTGTGACCATTAGTCACTGTGTCTGCTGGCCATCAATACGTGACAGTTGCCCACTAACCTTTGTCCCTCTTTTTCTTTGTAAAACCTACATGTAATCATCCCTTACCCCCGATGAGTTTAGCCAATCAGAAATATACACTTCATGCATGTTAAGCGCTGACCAATCATTGTAATAGCTAAGTGGAAAAATCTCCAAACCTTGCTGTAACCTCTATAAAAACCCCGCTAATTTGGAACTCGGGGCTCTCAATCTTGACCCGCTGTGTCAGTGACAGTTGAGAGTCCCTGCTTAAGCTTGAAAAAACAACCCTCGTGTGCTTACGTCGGAAACGGCCTCCTGGTGATCTTTGGGACTTCGCAGTCTGGGCACAACAAACACCTGCCTCTTTAAAAATGTGATGTATACTGTATGACATTGCTGCCCTGGGGATGTGAATTCTTTGGAAAACAATGAAGGAGTAAACTCTCCTAAAACCACCTCAGTAGAGTCCTCATTTGACCCAGTTGGCTATCATTGGGTAATATGGTCACCCATTGCAGGTGACAGGGAAAGAGGACATTACTAGGACCTCTGCAGTGAGTCCTAGTCTCCTGTGAGCCATGACAGCACAAGGTGAGTTAGTGAATTAAGACAGAAAACAAGACTTACAGAAGAAGCTGAGCTTTGGGCCTGATCAATGCTGCTCTGGGTGGCAAAGATGAAAAACACCAAGTTTGCCACATCTTTATTCAGTAAGTTGGGTAGTAACAGATGACTCAGACGGCTGCGGTGATAATCCTCAGCGGCAGTGATAATCCTCGAACAATGAGGAACTTATGTGGATGAAGATATTGTTCCTCCCAGGATGTCTTCAACTGGTATAATCCTGCCCTGGAGCATCACAGCATCAACAGACCATTGAGGTTTTAGCTGTGACCAGAGGAGAAAATAGGGTGAGGTCTCCACATGCTATAGCCAGCCTGTGGGCTGGAAAACTATTCCTACTCATAATTTAATTGTGAAATGATTTTCCCTCAAAATTATGTAGAATTGCTCCTGAAAACCCATATGTATAGAGAAAGAATAAGTAAATAGCTTGTTCAGCCAGGGAAAAAAAAAGGATTGGGAGTGGCAAATGACAGTATCTCCCACATAGGTGGAATCCTTTAGCAGCAAGGAGAGACATTATTGTCTTGAGTAAAGACTATTGACAATGAGAAAACTCTTCACAGGCAGGAATCATGAAGTCAAATGCCCAGTAAAGCCAACAAGTAATATGAATAAGTTGAGTGGGCCCAGTGAAATGAAAGGTGAGCTAGAAAGTGCTTATCCAGGCAAAAGAGAAAATCCCACTCCTAGTCCCTCCTTCCCCCTAATGCAGAACCCCATACCTAAGCCCCTACAGAAAGTTCAGAAGATTTTATTTAGAGTTACTAATCAGCCTCAAAAAAACAGTTCCAAATCATCTTTCCAAATTGGCATTCAGCATCTTCTGACCAAACAAATGAGCTGACGAGCTGCAGTGAGTCCTGCACTTTCTCAAACCCTGCCCCATTTTAGTGATTTGATTTTCAACACTGATAGTAAGGGACCATCAGACAGATGAAGAAAATTTCCAATATAAAAGACAAACACTAAAATGAAACAAGAAACTGAAAAAAAGAAACGTCAAGCAAACAGAGGCAATTCGAGGAAAAGAAGAAAACTTCCTAAAATTTTTTTGAGCCAAGTGTTTTATTTTGAAGTGATTGTAGATCTATCTGAAGTTGTAAGAAATAATGAAAAAGATCTCTCATGTGCTCTATACCCAGTTTCTCCTGAAGCTAATAGGTGCAGCCTGAATGTTTACATCCCTCCAAATTCACATGTTAAAACCTCATTCCTGGGCCGGGGATTTAGCTCAGTGGTTCCGGCGTCTGCCTTGCAAGCGCAAGGTCCCGAGTTCGATCCCAGGGACCAAAACAAAAAAAACAAAACCCCCCCCCGATTCCTAATACCATGTGATGGTAATGGGGGACAGGCCTTTGGTAGGTGATTAAGTCACCTAATGTAAATAGGATTGGTGCCTTTATAAAAGAGACCCTGCAGAGCTCCCTCTTCCTTCCCCCATGGCATACTACAAGAAGTCAGCTGTCTGTAAACCGGAAAGCTAACCTTCAGGAGATATCCAGTCTGCTAGCACCATGATCTCAGACTGTAAGAAAAACATGTTTGCTGGTTATAAGCTGCCCAGTGTTTGGTGTGCCACTGTGGCTGTCTAAACAGATTAAGACAGAGATATCCTGCACAACTACAGTATGATATCACAACCAGAATACCAGTACCGGTATGGTCAAGCCACAGTACTGGCAACTTAAGAAAATTAATGTCCACAGATAGTTAAGAGAGGTATTACATTCATGAAAGAAAACTGGGATGCCATTTTATGAACAAGCAATCAAAGAATGAGAAAAAATTTCTTGGGAATTAAAAATACTGTTTGTAGCATACTGTATTTTTCCACTATGGCCACATTAGTACCTCCCACTCCACATGCTCTTGCTCACAATATGAATTTCACAGCCTTCTCATTGAGAGGTGAGATCTTTGTTTCCTCCCCTCTAGTCTGGAAGAGAGCTCTGTCTGAGGAATTGTACAGTTTCTACAACACATCACGTTCACAATGCCAGTTAGATGCAGTTTTCATCAATTCCTCATAATGAGAATAAATATGGTTTTTCTATACCAATTCCAGTATTAAAGAGATTAGTAATTCACATATAAAGAATGTTAGCATCTTACAGATGGTGTGAGTAGGATTGGATATGGACAGTAAATCAACCATTTGGTCTGGCTGGCAAAATGAAGGACAGTTGAAGGGTATTAAATAGTCTCTCTTGTAGTAGACAAACAATTCCCCATCTATGACTGTGGCTAAGTAAAGATCAATTCAGTTTAAATGAATGAGAAGGAGAAGAAAAATAAATCAAATCCATCCGTTAGCGTGATGACAGCCTAAGAAAGAACTGTCCAACGTAATGATGAGCAAGTCAGTGGTTCGCAATGTCTGATTCCTGGGACAAGTGAGTCAGAATTAACAGAACTTCCTACAAATGCAGATGATCAAGCCAGATGTGGTGGTGCACACCTGTAATCCGAGCCCTGGGGAGGCTGAGGCAAAAGGACTGTAAGTTTGAGGTCACCCTGAGCTACTTAGTTAGGCCCTGTCTCAAACAAACAAAAAACAGACACAAGTTCTTGGTCTCACCTTTGAACTTCTGAATGAGAAAGTCAGGGCTTGGGATACCAATCTTTTTTTTTTTTTTCTGAGAAGGGTCTCACTATGTAGCTCAGTCTGGCCTTGAACTCACTATGTAGTCCAGGCTGGCCTCAAACTCACAGTGATCCTTCTGTCTTAGCCTCCCAAGAGCTTGGATTACAGGCATGAACCACTATGCCTGACCACCAATCTGTCTTTTAACAAGCCATCCATGTGATCTTCTCAAAGGTAAGAATCACTAGTTTAAGAAATCTGTTCTGCTACAACTCTCAGAGTCTGTTTCTTTGAAGACTCTCTTGCCCTCTTAGATCTTGACCTGCAAATCTTACATTCCATGAATATCTAAGATTTTCAATATTCTCAGTACTTTGTGCCCCCAAGGAAGAACTCTCAAAGAATATGTGTTTTGAGACACAGAGAAACTTTTTTAACAACTCCCATTGTTCCCTGGCCCCAGTGGTAATCAACCCAGCACTTTTCCTGAGTCCTGTCCAATAGTTTTCCCCAAGGATATGCCTTCTTCCTCCAGGGTCCTGCACCTGGTAGTACACGTAGGGTAGGAACAGGGGATGGGAAGCTGGAGCTACAGCTGAGGATCTCCAAGAAGATGTAGGACCTGAAGCTCCATTCTGGGCTGAAGGAAGGTGAGAGGACAGTTTGCTGTAAGAAGGATCCAGTGACATCTGCTGGAGGATGGGAGTCATAAACAAGTGAAAGACTTGATGGGAGAGTCTGGAGTAGGAGAGATCCAGAAAGTACTAACTACAAGAGGAAGTGACACTGAACACATACGTTTCAGGTTACACATGAAAACATCCATGCATGTGACTGCCTCTGTGATTTAAAGGACAGATGCTTAGAGTAAAGGATAAAACGATGGGGAAAATCCTGCAAAATTTTTCACAAGGTCACATAATTACCTGCTAATACATTAAATTGGCAAACATTGTTTGAGCACCTACTAAATCAAAATTGTTGTCACTCATGCTGGGCCTGCCGTGTTGTTAAATTCAAAATCTAGTTTAGAGTTAAATGGTAAGCACTATAATGAAGGTATCTATAAAGTGTTGTTAGGACCCAGAGAAATGAAGACTTCTTTATGGGAGAAATGGAGAATGGAACTGGACAGAAGATGGTATCTGAATTTTTCTAGGATGTCAAGGTAGCAAGAGGCACTTAAGAAACAGGAATTATTAATGAAGATATGGAAATAATCATATAGATGGTATATGTAGAGGCTATGAATTGGCCCCTGGGTACCAGGGATATTGATTAGAAAGGTATATGGACAGTGGCACTGTGCCTGCCTGGCAAGTGCATGGTCCTGAGTTTGATCCTCAGTACAAAAAAAGAAAGAAAAGAAAAGAAAGGTATATGGAGATGATATTTTACAGCCGTGTATCAAATGCTAAGAGGGAATTGTGTGCACATATGTAGGTAGGTTTTTTAATCCTGATTCTATCCACAGGCACCTTCGAAGAGCTTGAGCTTTAAGCTGTGGGCACTAGACAGTCACTAAAGATGTTAACAAGAAAGGAAGATTACAGTGGAAACACAGGGAAGGAAGGATGGAGAACGTATGACCTACAATAGGGAACAGATGAAATGGGAAGAAGAGGTCTAAAGGGGTACGGGAAGTGGGAGGGGCAGGGGAAAGGAAAGAAGGGAAAGGAAAAAATATGAGAAAAGGAAAAAAATGGAAACAAAGTCTTTGTAAATAGGGAAGGGTGGAGGGGGTGAAGGGAGGGCAGGGGAAGGGGAAAAAAAAAAAAGAACCAAGATACCCATGCAATGGTACAAGATCCCAATGATGAATGTAACTGTATTGCATATCTAAAGTGTATCAATAAACTTAATGGGAAAAAATAGGGAACAGATTGTAATTAGTCAGGTGAGAGAGGATTGGAAGATCGAGACAGAAAGAGGGAGACCACATAACCTCACCCTGCCCCTCTCTTTCTCTCTCACTTCATCTGTCTCTCTAGCTAGAATCATTCCCTCCCCAACACCAGCATTTCCATCTCCTCCTCCTTAGCCTATTCTATTACCCCATTTCTCTTCCTTGTAATTTTTCTTGACTTCACCTATTCCCTTTCTTCTCATTCAACTTCTTTCTTTTTCTTCTACCCTTAGATTTGGTAACAACTAAAATTGCTCTAAGGGTCCCTTCAAACAATACCCATCATCTATTTCTTTTTTTGGTACCGGGGATCAAACTCAGGTCCTTGCGCTTGTGCAGCAGGCGGCGAAACCACTGAGCTAAATCCCCGGCCCCATCATCTATTTCTTAAAAGTGAATCTCTCCCCCACCGCCCTCTTTCCCAGCTTATGTCCTGTAGAGCCTCCCCCAAGGAAGGGGCACCTGCCTTGGGGAGTGGGAATAAACTGGATAGTCCAGGCATCCACCTGTGACCAGAGGTTCCTCCACAGGGCCTTGGCTTCCTATAACTATTCAGCCACCCCAGATCCTCATAAGTATTGACTATGCTGGCCATAAATAAACTGTGAAATCAAGACCTACGTCTAGAATCTTACAATTGAATTGTGGAGGAAAAACAGTCAGTTTGATGGACAGTTTACTTTTACGACACCAGCATTTTCCCCAGAGCATTTCTATTTTCTGCATATTTCCTCTAATAGACAAGAAAGATCTGTTCACACTTTAGTGTGCTAAATGTTCTACGAAAACTTAAAACCTGGAAGAAGATGTCTTTAGACTTCAAGTTGTCACAGATGAAAGTGATTACAAGAGTTTATTGTGCCAGGCATCATTCTAGGAAATTTCTGTGTGTTACTCCACCTAAGCTCACAGAAAATTCTGTAAAGAATACTCGATCTGAGCACACAGAAAATTCTGTAAGGAAAGCCTTTTTATTCCTACCTTACAGATGCAGAAACTGAGATACCAATAAAATAAGTAACATGAACAAATCTCAAGGAAATGGAAGATCTAAAATTGACTCCAGATCTGTGGGACTCTAAGTGTCTTCCTATCACAATACTAGTCTTTGAAAAGCAGGTTGCATATAGTTCTGGATGATGCTAAGCTATCTCATGAATGTGTATTCCAGCACCTACTTGTGAACTCTTCAGAAGCAAGGCAGCACCTGGCATCACGGTCCGCATGTAAGGATGCCTAACAAATGGACCTGAAGAGCTTGGTCTGAGCCCCTGAGCTCTAAAGGGCAAGTAATGACTTCGTGCATCTTTGTCTGTAATTTGTTTTCTCTGTCTATGGAGTAGACCCCATGGAAACAGGGACCCGCACGTGGGTGTCAGAGTTTGTCTTCCTGGGGCTCTCACAGACTGAGGAGCTCCAGCTTTTCCTGTTTTGGCTGTTCTTAACTGTCTACATCACCACTGTGGTGGGAAACCTCATCATCATAGTCACAGTGACCTCAGACTCTTGGCTCCACACACCCATGTACTTTCTGCTCCGAAACCTAGCTGTCATAGACCTTTGTTTCTCCTCAGTCACTGCCCCCAGAATGCTGGTGGACTTTCTCTCTGAGGAGAAGACCATCTCCTTTGAGGGCTGCATGGCCCAGGTCTTCTTCTTCCACTTCCTGGGAGGTGCCATGGTCTTCTTCCTCTCCGTGATGGCCTATGATCGCCTTGTTGCCATCTCCTGGCCTCTCCACTATGTCACCATCATGAACACTCGGCTCTGCATGGGACTCATGGTGACAGCCTGGGTAGGGGGCTTTGTCCACTCCATTGTCCAGCTGGCTCTGATGCTGCCGTTGCCTTACTGTGGCCCCAATGTCCTGGATAACTTCTACTGCGATGTTCCCCAGGTACTCAGGCTAGCCTGCACGGACGCTTCCCTCCTGGAGCTCCTCATGATCTCCAACAGTGGGATGCTGGACATCATCTGGTTCCTTCTCCTTCTGATCTCCTACTTGGTTATCTTGGTGCTGCTGAGGTCCCACTCAGGGGAAGCAAGAAGGAAGGCAGCTTCCACCTGCACCACCCACATCATTGTGGTGTCTATGATCTTCATCCCAAGCATCTACCTCTATGCCCGACCCTTCACTCCCTTCCCCATGGACAAGGCAGTGTCCGTCAGCCACACAGTCATGACCCCCATGCTCAACCCTATAATCTACACCCTGAGGAACCAGGAGATGCAGGCAGCAGTGAAGAGATTAGCAATGTGGCAACTGGTTTGTAAAGGAGAGTGATTACCAGAAGGTTCCTTTCCTTTAGTTTTTCATTTGCAAATTGCATAGAGAGCTACTACATCTACTCTACTCACAGCAGCTTGTGAGTGTGTTGGGAGAGCCAGCTGCATAGTGGGTGGGTATGTGTTTTATTTTTTTGGTACCGGGGATTGATCTCGGGTCCTTGCACTCTCGAGGCAGGCAGCAGAACCACTGAGCTAAATCCCCAGCCCAGGTGGGTTTTGAAACTAAGAAACATACTCAGTATTTTTAGGAGAAACAAAAGTGTTCTTTTTCTGAGTAAGATTTATTATAAAGCATTCTAACACTCCTGAAAGAGAAGTGTTTACTTGTCCCTGGAGAACTCTACCTCCTTTGTCCCTTTCTGACTGATGGATGATTGTCTTTGATAATGACCTCATTTCCCTGAGAGCCCTTCTGTGTTCTGTATGTTGCCTCTCTTCTCAGCATCTCCTTTTGGTCTGAGTCCAGAGTATTAAAGAGAGCACAAGATTTGTTGTCTTGGTCCTTAACTGGGATCTGTGACCTTTCATTTAACCATTTGGTGACCTTGGATGAGCTACTTAAACTCTGGATTGCATGGGTTTTTCTTCTCTCAGACAGGAATAAAAAACAATGCCAATCACAGTAATATTACGGATTTTCTATAAGATCCAAGTTTTTAAATATGTGAGAAAATATTTTATGAAACATAGAACCTATGTAAGGATTATTACTAGCCTTGACATGTATTCTCCCATCCAATTTTGGAAGTAGGGCAGATATTCATTCTTATGTGAAGTGAAGGAGGCATGGAGAGGGTGGAAGCTGGACTCCAGAACACCATGCAACATACCCAAGGGTGAAACTAACTCTTAAACAGTGAGTATTGATTCAGGGCCATGTGTGTTGGAGTCTACTTTCCACTCTCCCCTACCTATCTGTACTTTCAGACTCAATGCTTCTTGCAAACAAGAATCAAAAGTTTCATTGATTTGATCTGTCTATCTGTCTCTGTCTCAGTCTCTCTCTGCCACATTTCCTGTGGCAGAGTCTTTCCTTAATACAAATGAGCGCCGTGGCCAACTTCTTGGGTTCCATTCAGAGCTATTTCCAAGATGGACATAAAGACTGTCAAGAGGAACCCAGAGCCAGTGGCAGACCTAAGACAGAGACAGAGGACAAACAGACTCTTGGGTCCTTAATCTGTTATTTAAAAACATGATTTGTGTTTTCTCCTGGGATAGTCAGACTTGCAATCTGCTTTGGCTAAAAACAAAAACAAAAGAACAGTGACTATTCACCTGGGCCTACAGTGCCCAAAGGGTAACTAAAAGAGGAACAAAGCTTCATTTTGTATCTGTCTTCTTTATTACTCAAAAGTTTAGATCAGATCCCTGCTGAGATCTGCATGTAGGCATCTACATTTAGGGAGCATCTGTCTTAAAGCTGATACTACAGGGCTGATTACCCCTAAATTTACATAACCTATTTCACCTCTCTTTAAGATTGAGGACACCGGGATAAGAGATTTATAGGAATGTTGAACTGCCCATGAATCCCCAGAAGTCTCTAGTATTTCCCTAAACTTACAGTCGTCTTGGATTCCAGCAGAGCCTCCACAAAAGTGATCCTGCCCCACGCAGAAACAATCATCTCATGAAGACTGGGTTAAGTGATAAGGACTTTTCCTGAATGAAGTTTGCAAAACCAGAACTGAGATAATAATCAACCGGATCCTATCTCACTCCAACGCCTTAAAAACGGGTCCTTTCCTTTTATATTGTATTAGAATGTGATTGTAGTACATACTGATTACATTCATTGTGGGCAGCAGGTACAAGTATATAAGTATCAATTCTTTTTATTCCCCTTTCCCTCCCTTTCCTCCCTCCATCTCAAGATCCCCTTCTCGTTTCAATTTGACCTTCTTCATCAGAGTGGTGCCCCCTTCAGCTTCTTCAGTTTAACTCGCTTCCCATTCTCTCTTACTTTCTAACTCTGCCTAATAAACCAGCCTATGCCTCTCATGACCCATCCTGAAATGGTCTCACATAAGGCCAGGGAAAAAGGGAGGTAGGAGAGGAGAGGTGCTTGCCCTCAGCTGACCACCACCCCATCCTGGACCTGCAACACCTCTCAAGTGCTCATCAGAACGCCCTCCTGCCTCCTGAAACTTCCTGACCTTTGCTGACTTGGTTAGCACATCAGAAAGGTCAAGCTCTTGCTCAAGGTCATGCAAGCAGGGGTGGTGCTGGACTCCCAGTACAGCTCTCCAGAGCCCCAAGCTGAGTTTTCTCCAGCTTTGCTATAGGCAGAGGATTCAGAGCGGTCCACAGACACACGTGCACCCATCCATGTGGCTTTCCCACAGTGTGTAGCCAACGATGTATGAGCCAAACCCCTTCTCCTTGAACACTTTCAGGTTCTCATCTTGAGAACATGGCCCAGGGCCCCCTTCCTAGGAATCCCTGGGGGCAGAGGCAGTCGAGCGGGCCCTGAGCCCTGCTCTCCTGCAGCCGTCTTGATAGAGGCAGTTGGAGCAGAGCAGATAAAGAGATCCAATCAGGCCTGTGGCCAGCTGCTCCACCATGGCTGTGGACGGTTCTTGTGAAAGTGGTTGCAGAAACTTTGAGGTTGCAAGCTGGCAAGGGGAGGCAGGGGGAAGGTTTTGGGGTATAATAGGTGGAAGGTGCCTGAGAGAGAAGTCTCCACAGCAACCACCAATCTAGGGCTGGCCTAGTCCAAAGACATCATCCTGACAGGCACAAATCCAAATCCACTCATGTTCAGGCCCTGCCAGGCACCGGGTTAGGTACCAAGGCCAGTGTAACCACCAAAAACCCAAACAGGTACACACACCTTTTCTGTGTGTTGCTCACAGACTGGCAGGGAGCTGCAGCTTGGTCAAATCCAACCACAGACACACATGATTCGTTATAATGATCTTAAGTTCTAGGAAAGGAACAGCAAGACCAAGGACAGGAAGACCCAGCCAACGGAATCATAGCTGATGAGGGAACAGTACCTTCCTTTCCAGTACTCATGAGTTCCTGGTGTTAAACAGGATACCACACATTTCTGAGCACTGGCCTGAGCTCAGCTCTGGGCCAGGTGCTGGTTACACAAAATCAGGCCTCGGGCCCCAGGGATGGACACAGTGACTGTGCCCCTTCAGTGCAGTACAGTGTATGCTGCAGGAAGCATCAGCATAAGGTGCCCTGCAGACAGAGGGGGGACACCTAATTGAGATGGGATTTGGGAAGTGAACAGGAAAGGCTCCTGGAGGAGATGATGGCTCAGCTCCAGTGAGAAGATAAATTAGCCAGGCAAGGGATGTGGACAAGGACCCAGAGGTGAAGGGGAAGATGACACATCAGAAAACTCCAGGGAGGGCTGGGGCTCGCAGCCCAGTGGTAGGATGCTTATCTAATACAAACACAGTCCTGTGTACAATTCCCAGCACTGCAAAACAAAAACCGACAAACCAGAGAGATCAAGGCCGGAGTGTGGTGGGCAGGGAGAAGTGAGGTCCTAGAGGGTCTAGGAAGCTGGGGAAGAATCTGGAATTCCCCGGACTGCTGCTAAAGGGACATTGTGCACAGACCCTGTCTTAGTTATTTTTCTCATTGCTGAGACAAAATAGCTGACATCAGCTCTTGGCCCTCCAAAGACTCTGCACATCCCTTTGTGCAAAAGGCATTGAGTCCATCTCTAAAAGTTGCCAAAGTCCTAACATTTTCAGCACTGTCGAAAAGTCCAAGTCCCAAGTCTCCTCAGAAATTTAAGGCAAATTCTTGGCTGCAAGCCCCTGTACACATGAAAAGAAAGTCAAACACTTCCAACACTCAATGGCACAGGATAGACATTTCCATTCCAAAAGGTATAAATAGGAGGACACAAAGGAATAGGACCAAAGCAAGTCCAAAATCCAAACATTAAGTCCTCTAGTTCCATGTCCAGCATCCAAGGCAGTCTGTGGCAAGATGTGAACCCTAAAGGATTTGGGTGGCTCTGCTCCTGTAGCTCTCCTGGTAGTTGTAGCTCCCATGCTTTCTCTCTTGGGCCATCTCTGCTCCCTCCTTGCCATTTTCCTCAGACAATTCATGTTCCTGGTTTCCACATTCCCCCAAACATTTGGGGTCTCCACTGTGCCTTCGTCTTCACACAGCTTCACACACTGCTCTCTCGGGCACACTGCCTACCTCCTGGGCCTTTTTCTGAAATCTAGTTGGAAGCCTTCCTGACCCCACAACTCTTGTATTCTGCATGGGTCTAAAACCAGCACCACATGGATGATGCCAAGGTCTGCTGGCAGCTGGAGCAGTAGTCAGGCTTCCTTCTCTCTTGGCTGCAGGGGCTAAGTGCCTATGAACCAAATCCTAAGGAACAACTTTCCTAGGCCACCACCATTCTGGAAAATGGTGCTCTGGGCCTCTCTTCTCAAAGTGAGAAGAGACTTTGCAATTTTGAGGATGCAAAGAGTGGAGTCTGCTGGTTCTTGTGATATCCTCAGGCCATCTTTTCTATTTTCCTGTCCTTCTCAGCAATCAAGATCTCCTCTGATTGCCTGGGATTTAGCTCAGTGATTCCACTGCCAGCCTCGCAAGTGCAAGATTCAGAGTTTGATCCCCGGTACCAAAAAAAAAAAAAAGTGGGAATTTCTCCCCACCAACAAGCAAGATCTCCTCTGCTTTATCCTTGCAGTCTATGGCTTTACTGCAAAGTTTATGCTTCCTTTCTGGCCAAACTCACATTTTAAATCATTCTGGTGGGCTCTTTGGTCTTGATTCTCAACATAAATCTGGCTAAAAGCCCCCAGTAGCCATACCATGACCTCAACATTAGACTGCCTTGAAATTTCTTTTGCCAGATTAGTCCACAGCCCTTAATCTCAGGATCAGGCAAAGTCTCTGGACACAAGCAAAATGCAGAAAAACTTTCTGCCAAGCCATAACACAGATATTCTGGAGTCCAACAGCCAATGCAGTGCTTCTTCCCTACAGAAACCTCCTAACCCTGGTCTTACTGGTAACATTTCTATCAGCCTTCTGGTCTTCGGAGCTCTGACCAGAATCTCCCATCAAGTACAGCCTAAGGCTTTCCAGGACTGCTATTTTATCTGGCATCTTGGAACCTTTCCAAGCTCTTCCCACAAGCCAGTTCCAAAGGCTCCTGAACCACACGGTCAGGTACAGTCACACCAATGACCTCACTCCCAGTACCAAAGTCTTAGTTACTTTTCTGTCATTGTTGAGACAAAATACCCAAGACCCATAGTTAAAGAAGGAAAAGTTTATTTAGCTCACAGTTTGCAGAGGTTTCAGTCCATAATTAGCTGGCTCCAGAGGAGGAACAGTCCACGGCAAGCAGGTAGGCAAGAGCACATTAGGCTTCTTTCTGTCCCTTATATTTTATGCAGGCTATCCACCCTAGGGTGAGTGTAGCACTCACACCCTTAACCTTAGCCAGAACTGTGCCAAACCAATCAGTGGACTGATTTAGTAGTCACACACCCTTGATCCCAGCACCACACACTCTAGATCCAGCCACCTCTGAAAAGCTTCCCCATCCTGTATCTGCATGAGGCTTTGGGGGTACATCTAGACACAAGCCAAAACAGACCTCACAGAGCAATCCTGCCCACCAGGACCCTGCATGGCCAGCTGCTCTCAGTAGAGCGTGAGAACAGCCCCTTCCCAGCTCTAGGTGCTCCCAGCCCAGTGATTCCCTTCTCCTTCTCCCCAGGACTCACAGTGGAGGGGCCAGGAGGGTGGAAGGACTTGAAAGCCTCCTGGCTTGTCATTTAGCAAACGTTAAGAAGAAGGGGTAAAACAACAGTACAAAGGACAGAGCAAAGGAAGCTGTCCATTCTCATGCAGAAAATAAGGGGTGCTTAGTTTCCAAGAGATTCAGACCACTTACTATGATCACCACACAGCAGCAATTCTAAACAATATCAGTGATCAGTTCTCCTCCCTGAAGACATCTTATGTTGGTCTACATTCTAAACAGTCATTGCAGTTACCCTTGAGCTTTAGTAAAACATGTAAGCTTCAAATTAGTGCATTTTAATTTCTTATGCTTTACTAAACACTGTGCCCTACATGGAAGTTAATTAGGAAAATTCCCAGTAATTCAGTGGTTCCCTTAGCTATGGGCCTTTGCTTCAAGTAAATGCTGATAGTTCAGAATGAGCTGAGCAGGCTCTGGCATGATGCCTTGCCTTTAGATAGTGTTCTTGCCTTTAAACAGTTGACTTGATATAAACTATGGTAGCACAGCGATTGTAAAGACAAAGAAAACAGAACTCTATTTTCTTCCATTCTGTCCTTCCATATGACCACTGGAATTTTGTGTTTAAAATTTAAAACAGTGATCAAGTGCAAACGGTGAAGTACTTTTAAATGCCAATTTTATTTCAAACATGAAATATTTTACTGACTTTCATTCATATCTTGAGGATCAAACTTACTCTTCTTTGTAAACTTTTAATTGTTCATTTTAAAACTAAAGAACAAATCAGGAAAGCAGAAACTGCTGATATATTAACTATTAAGCCACCAACATGTGGGTTATTTAAAACATATTTGTGAAACTTAAAAAGTATTAATCCATCATTCTTTTCCTTTTATGTAGTAATATTTTATTTTTATTTCTTTACTGGCATGATCATATATATGAAGTTCAATGTAAAAAAGAAATGTTTCACACATTTCTGGTCATTATTATTACTTGTTTCATTTAATGAAGTATCATTAAAAATGGCTTGGTTGGGGCCAGGGATTTAGCTCAGTGGTTCCGCCGCCTGCCTCGCAAGTGCAAGGTCCTGAGTTCGATCCCCAGTACCCAAAAACAAATAAATAAAAAAATAAAAATAAAAATGGTTTGGTATACAGAGTAGAGGAGCATCAAAAAGTAATTTGAGCCAGGTCAGGCAGTACACACCAGTAGTAATCCCAGCTACTCAGGAGGCTGAGGCAGGAGGATTCCTGCTTTCGGCCAGCCTAGACTACATAGCAAGACAATGTGTTTAAAAGAAAAAAAAAGAAGAGTGGGGTTGGAAAATGCAGCTCTAGCAAGTGTGAGGTCTTGGGTTTAATCCCCAGTACCGGAAGAAAATAATCTGATACTCTTGATTGCCACAAGCAAAATTTAGCCCCAAAGAAAATCTCTCCAATGAGGTCTCAGTGGGCCTGAGAAAAAGTCCATGTGGAAGGGAGGGATAACACATCCCTTGCTCACACCCTTCTTCTGGTTGTGGTGTGCCATTGCCCTCACCACACAGACGTCAAAGGCACGAGGCATGAGGAGACCCTACCCATCGGGCCATGGCAGGTGCCCCACCACTGTCCTTCCCCTCGATTTTCAGTGTCCTGGTCCCCCAGAGCCAGAGGCCCACAGTCTTCTTTGGAAACCTCTCTCCCAGGCGCCAGGCCCAGAGGGTGCTGCACTCACTGCTGCCACCTTTGGGCTGGGACAGCCTCAAGGGAGCTCGAAAAGAGGCAGCCAGGCTGAGTCAACAGCACTGTTGAGCGCCTGCTGAGTGCCAGGTGCTGTGGCGGCCTTTCACACTCACTGTTGCTGAGAAGCAGAGGCCCCCGAAGGTGGAGAGCAGCACTGGCTCTAAGAGCAGGGAGCCTGGAAAGAGGGTGACCTCGGCCACATATACCTCAGCTGGCTCCAAGCTGGAGCACCCACCCTCTGGAAGGCAGGGCAGGTCAAACACTGGTGAGGTCTGTGCTGCCATTAAAAAAAAAAAAACTCTCATGAGGATCACCGTCCCACCCTACAGGTTTGGAAACTGAGGCCCAGAGGGGGTGGGATTTATCCAAAGTCACACAATGGGCCAGCAAGGAACTCGGTACACTTTCACCACCTACAGAGTAACTTTCCTTCCAGCCCCCCTGTCACAGGGCAGGGGCCTCTGCTGAAGACAGGCGATAAGATCAGGCGGCCTGGCCATCAACGGGAGCTTGTGAAAGGGTTGCCAAAGCAAAGTGCCAACTGTCGAGAGCAACTGTCGGGCTGGTGGCATTGCTGAGGGAGGAAGGACCGAGGAGGGCGCTGGGCAGGCTGAGGGGACAGGATGATGGGAACAGCCCTGCAGGGCTCTGGAGCAGTATGGGGCCACACTGAGGGAGGAAAGGGCGTGTCCACCAGAAGAGGGGCGGGGCGGGCAGTGTGGGCACAGCGGTGGGCGGGCTCCAGAGATGAGCGTGTGCCTCCCAGGGAGGACAGGGCAGGAGAGGTGTGAGCAGGTTGGGCCTGGGCACTCACTGCCTGGGGTGCATTCTACACGGAGGATGTGGAAACGGCGCTCCCTCAGGGTCACGCTGGTAGAGACATAGCTGGATCAAAACCCAGCTCAGAGGGCCGGGGATTTAGCTCAGTGGTTCTGGCGCCTGCCTCGCAAGCACAAGGTCCCGAGTTCGATCCCCAGTACTAAAAAAAGAAAACAAAAAAACAAACCCAGGTCAGTCTGAGCCCACTGTCAGGCTCTGCCTCAGCCAGGCCTTCATCTGTCCTTGGCACCTCGGGAGGAGCTAAGGAAATCAAGGCAAATCATTGACCATACATTATTCATTCACTTGACAAACATTTACTGAGCACCTACTGAATGCCAGGTCTTGTGTTGGGCACTGGAAAACACAATAGTAAGGCAGCCCGGGTTTCTGCTGGTGAGGAAGAGCCTTTCCATCACATGACCCAACTCCCATTTAGGCTTGTGAAGAAGGAGGCCTGGTCACATAGTGAGGGATGGGACCAGACCCAATCCTTTTTGGAGGTGGACTGCTCCCCAGTCCTCCTGCAAGTACCCATCAAGGCGGCACCTGTGTGCGGGGGGCTGCTTTGGGCCCTAGGAGAAACTCATCCATGGACTCAGTGGTGGAGGGTGGGGATAGAGCAGGAGAGGAGGGGAGAAGATGAACAGGACTGGGCTTTGGGGGGGCGAGGTGTTTCCATCTCTCCACTGCCCCGAAGACCAGAGGGCTGTTCCAGAGCTCCGCCTCAGGGGTTGGGCCTCTAGGACCCAGAGCAGCCCTGCCCCACCAGGAGGGGATATAAAAGTCCCTTCCTAGCTACTTCCAGAGAGGAGCAGGAAGAGGTGAGAAGTCAGCTGGGGACCCTCTAGGAGGAAGGTTTTAGGGGACCCACCTGTGGAGCTGAAGATCTCGCTGCAGAGATGCAGCTGCTCCTGACCCTGGCAGGGGTCCTGGCCACGCTCAGGCTCACCCAACCCTGTGAGGGCCCCATCCCAGGTAACTGCCCCTTGGATAGCCAAGGAGGAGGGTCAGCCTGAGGGAAAGGAAATGGAGGGAAACACTCGGATCTGGGGGGTCTGTGGCTCTTTTGGACTCTGAGTCCTCACCCCTTTAAACAGCCTCCCCTAGGAAAGTGGAGACCTCGGTCCTTCAGGACTGCATAACAGAGGCCAAGCTGCTGGTGGATTCGGCTTACAACCGGACCCAGAAGAGGTGGGCCAGGCCCGGGGGCCGCACTGGCCTGGGAGGGCCAGTGAGAGGATGGGCTCCAGCCAAGGTCATCTCACCCAAGACCGGCCCCTGAGCTTCATGAGACCTCCCTTCTCTGCAACCTCACTCTGCCTACTCTGTCCTGACTGTCCACTCCCTGCACTGGGGCTCTGAGGGGTGGGTCTACACCATTCTTCAGTCCTCCTTCTTCCTCCCCTGGGCAGCATCAAGCAGCGCCTTCGCAGTGGCTCAGCCAGCCCCATGGACCTCCTGTCCTTCTTCAAGCAACCAGTAGCAGCTACCAGGACTGTTGTTCAGGCTGCTGATTACATGCATGTGGCCTTAGGGCTACTGGAAGAGAAGTTTCAACCCCAGGGATCCCAACCCTTCAATATCACCGGTACTATGCTCTCCACCTGGCCTGGGAGTGGAAGAAAGCCAGGAGTGGGAGGTGGGGTGCACAGCCCTGGTGCATTGGGAGGAGAGGCTAATGGGATGGTGAAGGTTGGGAGGGGCCGGTTCAGAAAGGAGCTAAGACCCTGGGCTCAGACCTGCCCTCCTGGCCCTGCAGATGTACTAACGGAACCCCAGCTGCACCTGCTGTCCCAGGCCAGTGGCTGTGCTCTCCAGGGCCAAGCTGAGAAGTGCAGCAACAAGTACCGCACCATCACGGGGAGATGCAACAACAAGTGGGTGCCAGGCAGGGCTGCCCTGACCCAGGGGCCCTTCTGCCCTCCCCAACCCTCTCCTATACCCTGCTACCCTCTCTACCCATTCCTGCTACAGGAAGAGGCCCTGGCTGGGGGCCTCCAACATGGCCCTGGCTCGCTGGCTTCCAGCAGAGTATGAGGATGGGCGGTCACTCCCCTATGGCTGGACCCCTGGCAAGAATCGCAATGGCTTCCTCCTCCCTCTTGTGAGTTGGGGTGAGGGGGCTGCAGGATGCTTGACCTCCTTTAAATTCAGGGAGTAAGACACAGCCTGGAGTCAGCCAGATGGGATTCACCTCATGCTCTCCCACCAACCAGCTGGGTGATGTGGGTAAATAATTCCACTGAGTCAGTTTCTTTATCTGGGGGATGGCTCATAGAGCTAGTATACTAAGTATTAGTATACTAATACTAAACAAAGTGCTTGGTCTAAATAGCCACACAGGACATGATCTCTTAATCTAGCTATTGGAGTATTGTTTTTTTTTCTTTTGGTTTGTTTTCTGAGAGGATTGGTGTCAAAGTATCTTGCTAAATATAGAACTATACATCTTAATCTGGCTATACCTATTGAACTATATGATTTCGTATTTCTCAGCTTTCGATTTATACGCCAATATAACAATTGATCATCTACCCACCTGACGATATCTACTTATTTTTCTTCTATTGCTTCTTCCATCCTCTCTATTTGTTATCCATCACCTTGCAACCAGTCCATGCATCTGTGAATGCCATTATTGGTTGGCCTGCACATTAATCTGTCAATTTGATCCATTTAGTTCTCTGGATGAGCTGGTGGGGCCCGAGTCAGTCATACCAGCCCCTCCCCTCTTTATTGCTGGAATCCTCAGGAGTCAGCCAGGCCAGAGACACAAAGGGAGAGAGCTGCATAGCCAGGGACAAAGGAGAATAGAGGAGGGGAGGGCAGAAGAGGAGAGACTCTGGCCACTCCAGCAGGGGGAGCTGCTTCCCCTCAAGACTTGAGTTGGCTCTAGCACCTTGTGGATCTCAAGCCCAGGCCCACTGCTGACCTTATTTCCCCATCAGGTCCGGGCTGTCTCCAACCAGATCGTGCACTTCCCCAGCAAGAGGCTGACCTCTGACCGTGGCCGGGCGCTCATGTTTATGCAGTGGGGCCAGTTCATCGACCATGACCTGGACTTTTCCCCAGAATCCCCTGCCAGAGTGGCCTTCACTGCACGTGTGGACTGTGAGAAGACCTGTGCCCAGCTGCCCCCCTGCTTCCCTATCAAGGTAGCCTCAGCCAGCCAACCTTCCAGACCCCTGGGGTGGTCTCTAGCCTAGGCAAAGCGAGGCAGGTGGGGATGGCAGAGACTGAAGCCTATCTTGAGGAGCCATTTGTGGAGCTGGGGTACAAACCGGAAACCCAGAATGCAGCCAGGCACGGACCCTCTTGCTGCACATGCTAAGGAAGGGAAAGGATCTGCTAGAGGCTCAGGTGGAACTTCAGGGAGGGAAGCCATGGAGACAGGCCTCAGTCTGTAGGTTTGATTCTCAGAGTGGAAGCTCCTGGGCCCCTACTTTTTTTTTTTTTTTTTGGTACTGGGGATTGAACTCGGGACCTTGCGCTTTCGAGGCAGGCGGCAAGCCTCATCCATTTCTAATCTTTTGTGACTCTGTTACAAAATGCTAAGGGGACTCAGACCCAAGGGGTGAGCAGTACGAGTCCAGGTGAGTCAAGGTGGGCTTCCTGGAGGAGGGCTTTTGAGCAAGCTTTTGAGGGAGGTTGGGGATGACAGAAAGGAGTGAGCCTGGTGTTCAGGTGCTCCAGAGTCACTGACTCCTCTTCTACCTCAGATACCACCCAATGACCCCCGCATCAAGAACCAGCGTGACTGCATCCCCTTCTTCCGCTCGGCACCATCATGCCCCCAAAGCAGGGTCAATGTCCGCAACCAGATCAATGCACTCACCTCCTTCGTGGATGCCAGCATGGTGTATGGCAGTGAGGTCTCTCTCGCTCTGCGGCTTCGCAACCAGACCAACTACCTGGGTCTGCTGGCCGTCAACCAGCACTTCCAGGACAATGGCCGGGCCCTGATGCCCTTCGACAGACTGCATGATGACCCCTGTCTCCTTACCAACCGTTCTGCACGCATCCCCTGCTTCCTGGCAGGTCAGCTCTGGGGGACGCTGGTGTGTTCCTGGGATGGGGAAGCCATGGTGGGGTGTGGGGAGGGGACGTGGTTTGGAACATCAGCATTAGGCAGATCATAGGCATTGATCTGATCGTAGTCATCAGAGAGCCAGCATGTTGCAAGGAATCTCTTTGCTAATCCCGTGTGTGGCCAGAGATCCCTGCTTGACTATCTGTAGTGCAGAGGGACTCAGCACCTACCTGGTGCCCCAGCCCATCCCAGGCTGGCTCTAAGAAGCAGGCTGTCTCTCCTTACACAGCAACAGCCCCTTTAATTATCTGAAAGCAGCTTTGCTTACCCCTAGATTTTTTTCTTCTCTAGGCTAAATTTTCTTACCCACCTCCAACTCTAGCTAGACAGTGATACCTGGTACCTTCTTCTGGATGCATAACATGAACTCTCCTCAGAGGCTTTTGCCCCCAGGCATGTGGATATAATGATAATGGTAATCATTTCCAATTACTTAAGATACTTGAATGGGCCATCCCTAAACCTCAGAGAATCCCTGAAAAACAGGAACTATCATGCTTACTTTACAGACAAGCTGAGACTCAGGGAAGATAAATAACATGTGCAAAGAGCACAGAGAGTTTCAGATGGAGGAGGCCACACAGGGTCAAAGTTAGTGTAGCTCAGGGTCTCTGCTCTGACTGCTGTGGCCCCTGCTTTCCTCCAAGTGAGCAGCTCAGGCCTCGCTCTGTAAGAACTGTACATCAGTGAGTCCCAGGGAGAGCAGCAAGTACATTCATAGTCTCCTGAAGCACAGTCTAGACAAGACCCTGTGAGAAGGGCTTGATGAGAAGCCAGATGACTGAATTTATTTTTCTTGAGGGTCTGGGTACAGAAACAGGATTCTGTTCAATCTTTCCTCTTCTCCTTTCCTCTGGCTCCTGGGGAGAGAGCAGTATGACACCAAATGCAAAGATGGGAAGGTTCAGTCCTCGGTAGAGAATATGCAGATGGGTGGGCTCACCCTCCCCAAATCAAGTTCCCAGAGTGGCCCAGGTGCCCCCACCACAGGTAGATCAGGTCTTCTTCTTTTATTGTTTTTGGTACCAGGAATCGAACTCTGGTCCTTGCGCTTGCGCAACAGGCAGCGAAACCACTGAGCTAAATCCCCGGCCCTCATCAGGTCTTCTTGCAGAATAGAGGCGTTAGGCAAAAACATTTCCCTGCTAGACCCAAGAGCCCACTGTGCTCCCATTCTGGGCTGCAGTACTGGGGAGGAGGGGGGAGTCAGTGAGTCTCATGGCACAGCTAAGGACACGGAGGTGCAGTGAGGGCGGAGCTTGGCCCACCCCATCTCCCTAGGTCCTAGACCTCAGTCTGCCCTCATAGAAAGGCTGTCTAGGAAGGGCTGTGGCAACTTGGAACTTGGGGTTTTCAAGGTGACTCCCGGTCAACTGAGACCCCCAAACTGGCGGCCATGCACACCCTCTTTATGCGGGAGCACAACAGGCTGGCCACCGAGCTGAAACACCTGAATCCCCACTGGAGTGGAGACAAGCTGTACAACGAAGCCCGGAAGATCGTAGGGGCCATGGTCCAGGTAGGAAGCCCTGGGTCTCAGTATCGCCCAGAAGCCAACTGGCACGAGGAGCAATCGGGGCAGTGGCTCACACCTTCCTTAACACATGCTTGGGGATGTGTCTGAAGTCAGCTGGGTCTGGGTGACTAGGGGAACCTCTGCCCCAGTTCTGCTGTTATCTAACTCTCTGTGACCCATGGCACTCAGCTTCTCTGGGCTTCAATATCTCATCCCCCAGTGGGAAGTTAACATTACCACATTTGATGTGACAACAATAAAGACTTCCTAGGTCTGAACAGCCCTTTAGAAGCATGAGTCTGTCTGAATCAAGTGGGTTGGCATTGCTTCCAATAGTCTTCCATGTCTTGTCTCCCAGATCATCACCTACCGAGACTTTCTGCCTCTGGTTCTGGGCAAGGCCCGGGCCAGAAGAACCCTAGGACGCTACCGGGGGTATTGCTCCAGCGTGGACCCACGTGTGGCCAATGTCTTTACCCTGGCCTTCCGCTTCGGCCACACCATGCTGCAGCCCTTCATGTTCCGCTTGGACAGCCAGTACCGGGCCTCAGCACCCAACTCCCACATCCCACTGAGCTCCGCCTTCTTTGCCAGCTGGCGAATCGTGTATGAAGGTGATCAGGCTTTCCAGAGGAATGGGATATGGTGGGGAGCACTTCCTCCACCCCCGGGGGGCCCCTCTTACTGCCAGGAGGCCACATTGCTGTCTCTCTGGGGCAGGGGAGGAAGGACAGCACGACCTTCCATCATAGGCCTCCCTTCCCTGTGGGGAGGGGATTCCTGAGGGCCAGAGACTGGTGTTGGACTGGCTCCTTGTAGACCTCCAAGGCGCTCACACCTTCTTTAAGGATGTGGGGTGACCTCTTCCCCTGCTTCAGCTCCCTCATGTTCACCCTGGTTTCTGTGTCTGGACACACATTAGAGACTATAAGCAGCTGGCTTGCCCAGCTCTGAGCTACCTTGGCATCATGAGATAACCCAAGGGGCTCGTAGAGGCTGGTCCAGTCCATGCTGCTGTCATTCCCCACCACCAGGTGGCATTGACCCCATCCTCCGAGGCCTCATGGCCACCCCTGCCAAGCTGAACCGTCAAGACTCCATGCTGGTGGATGAGCTCCGGGACCGCCTGTTTCGGCAAGTGAAGAGGATCGGGCTGGACCTGGCAGCCCTCAACATGCAACGCAGCCGGGACCATGGCCTTCCAGGTAAGGGGGGTTCCCACCTCTCCTCCCAGGCTCAGGCTGGCCACTCAGAGGGTTCTCAGAAGACCCTAGGGCCTCCCTTCTGACAGGATGTGTGGTGGTACAGAGCTGATGTACCACCGCACCCTGGGAACTGTTATTTGCTGTCCTGTCACTTCCTCCCCACTGCTGTAGGGTCTCCAGCTTTAGGTTCACCAAAGGGCCAGGACTTGGGCACGGGAACTGAAAAAGGAGATCAGGACTTTCCCAGTGGAGAAAAGGAGTTGACTGAAAAGGCAGGGAAGACCTGCTCCATTCCCAGCCTCCCTGGGAAGTTCCAGGGAGGAAGGCTAAAGCTCTAGGCCTACGAAAGCTGGCTCCTTGCTGAGAGGTGGCAGGCAAAGAGCCTAAGAGGCAAGTAGCTAGCAGAGTAAAAGCAAGGCTGCCTTGGCTTCATGGGGAGGCCACAGGAGACTTCATCCTGGGGAAGATGAGTAGGCACTTTCATGGACGATCCATTCAGCTCTCCCAGTGACCTTGGCACACAGATACTATAGCCATTTCATACACAAGGAAATGAACTCAGAGTAATTTGCCCAAGGTCACACAAGTAGAAGCAGTAAAAGTCTGAACTGAAATTGACAGTCTTCCTTCTTCCTGCTATTCAACACCATTCAGCACCATTAGAGCAAAGGTGTCAGCCACTGCCATTTTCTCCTTTCTCTACCTCCTTGTGTAGGCAGAAGCCCTGTTGCCTGGGTGCTTTCTGGCCACATACAAACGAGTCGGGACTTCCTCCCACCTACTTCATTACCACAGCACCTGGCAGACACACAGCAGGCACTCTGAAAACCTGAGTTTCTTCTCCTCTTAAACTGGGGTCTCCTGACAGCTAAGGAGCTGTGGGCACCCTCTGCTGGAGACCTGAGATCACCAGCCAGCCTCCTAAATTGTGACACGATGACTTCTGTTCCCAGCACTTCTTCTGTTCCCTCCATGCCATCCCAGGAATATCCTGACAATAGCTCTCGCAGACTCCTCTAATCCCTTCCCGTGTCTAATACCAAATTTGAGGTCGGACGACCTGGTTTGAACTGGTTTCAGTGATCTTGGATAAATCACTTTTAAATATACCAGATATGATACTATAAAAGTACCTCACAAAGACTTTCTAGGGGTCCTGAGAAATATTCATGTATCAGAGCTTAGTAATAATAAGACACTGCATGGCTTCCCTTTGTTTAGGGGAAGGGGTTTGTGACATGGGGCTGGTGTTTCTTCAGGTTATGCAAAGCCATGTCGATCCTTAGTTGTCCATAAGGTATTACACAGCGTTGGCCCTGGTATTAGATCCTGACCACTTCCTTCCCTCCTTCTTTCCTTTATTGAGACAGCTGCCCAGACTTGGCTTGAACTTACACTCCTCCTGGCTCAATCTCCCACAGTGCCAGGATTACAGGGATGCACCACCATGCCCAGTAACCACTAATCTACTTTCTTTCATGTATTTGCCTATCTAGACTGCTCACATAAATAGAATCATATTGTGTGTGGTCTTTTTCTGAGTAGCTAAGTCTTCCTTAGTTGGTTTCTTTACTCATTTATTTACTTGCTCACTCAATCATTCTATACTCCTGATTCAGAGCTTTTGATGTTCTGGGTACTGAGCCTAATTAATGCGCATGAGCCCAATAATGGTATCATGAAAAGCCCAAGTTGTGAGTTTTGGCTACAACAGCTCCTCAGTCTGATGCACACAAAGCTTGGTTGTCCACTCACATTTTAGAGGACAGCAAGCAGATATTTGTACCGGTGGGGACCTTCTTGTTTGGTCCAACATTAACTATTCACAGAGCAGATGCCAGATCACTGTCCTCTAAAATGAGTGCACAGCCATGCTCTGGTGGACATGGGGAGAGAAGCAGAAGCTAATGAGAGATGGACAGGACTGAAGCTGCTTCTCCTTCTCTCCTGCAGGGTACAATGCATGGAGACGTTTTTGTGGGCTTTCCCAGCCCCGGAACTTGGCACAGCTTAGCCGAGTGCTGAAAAATCATGACTTGGCAAGGAAGTTCCTGAAACTATACGGGACACCTGACAACATTGACATCTGGATTGGGGCCATCGCAGAGCCTCTTTTGCCGGGGGCCCGTGTGGGGCCTCTCCTGGCTTGTCTCTTTGAGAACCAGTTCAGAAGAGCCCGAGATGGAGACAGGTGAGTGATTCTACTGTAAAAGGCATCAATTCAAAAGCAGAGCAGAAAAGCACTAGCATTTCAAGAATCCTTAGGGAAAAGTTTTAGATTGTTTCCAGGTTCCTCCCTGGAAAACTGGGTCTGAGAGGCAAGGCTGACCCAGGCAAGGCTAATACTGCCTGAGGGGGAGTCACCTTAAACCCAGGAGAGACCTGTCAGCCTCACTATTCTGGGCTGGCAGATCCCATGAGATGGAAAGGATTAAATCTGGTTTCCCTCCAGTAACCTTCTGGTTTAAGACCTGACTCCTTATTTGGATGTGATATTTGCTTGGTTTCAAATCTAACCCTGGCTACTTAAATTACTGTGCCTGTAATAATGGGCAATTTATTTAACCACTGAAACTGCTTCTTCATTTATAAAATGGGAATAATACCTATCCTGGAATAAGTTTCTAGGAATTGAATGAGATACTATATGTACTGTACCTCATACAAGACAAGTGCTTGTAAAGTAATTCCTTCCCAACTTTCTCCGACATCTCTTGACCTCCTGGTAGGTTCTGGTGGCAGAAATGGGGTGTTTTCACCAAGAGACAGCGCAAAGCCCTGAGACGGATTTCCTTGTCTCGAATCGTATGTGATAATACTGGTATCACCACCGTTTCGAAGGACATCTTCAAGGCCAATATCTATCCCCGGGGCTTTGTGAGCTGCAGCTATATCCCCAAATTGAACCTATCAGCCTGGCGAGGCAAATGAGGCTTCTGAAGGTAAAGGGAGGCCTGGACTGGGTCAGGCCTTCACACCTTTCCTTGGATAGATGGCTTCTCTTAGGCTTCTAAGTAGAGACAACAAAACTTGTCACCAGGGACAGGGGGCTCTTTCCTAGTGGCTTCCCAGTATGCTAAATTCTGAGCTGACAGTCAATCCCAAAGCTAGGACTCTGAGGGGCAATTAGAAATTGTCCAACTACCCTTAGAACTTGGTCACTAGTGCCCTAAAACAGTTCCATTTCTGGATATCTAGCAAGTCCCTCGCTTCTCCATTTCTGCTGTTTCCACAGGAGTCTATGCCAAGCCTCAAGTCTTGGAAATGAGGGGAAGGGGAAGATCATGAGGTTGCCTTCACTGCTGGAGCAGCTATATCCTGCTGGTGCTTTTGCTAGCTGCAACTCACTGCTGGCCTCATTGGCTGAGAGGGAAAGCTGAGGCTCCTGGCAGCAACTGACCCACCCACCCTGGGAGCCTCTTAAGGATTAGGTTATGAATTAGCACCAAATGCAAGGACTTGTGAGCCAAGCCATGAGGCTGTGAGTCGGCAAGAGGAGGGTTTCCAGCACTTTCTTCTGTTTCCCTACTACCACCACGACTGGAAGACCACATAGTTCCAGTCTCGCCACCCCACAATCCTGAGCCTGCAGGCTGGGAGCACACTCTCTACCAATAAAGCACTGCTGAGGGCAGGGCTGCTGTGTCTATGTTGGGTTAGGGGCAGACGGCCTCAGGCCCATGCTTTGCCCTAGATGTTGCGGAGCAGTGCTGCTATGACACAAGTTGGTGTTCTATGTCTGTTCTAGGAGCTGAATTAAGAGTCAAAGAAACACCCTGGAGGAAGGAAAGACAGAGAAGAGGAAGGGCAGAGGTGTTAGGGGCCCAGCATTAAAAGGTACTTGAGCCAGGCCAATGACCCGAGCAGAGAAACAGTCCACAGAACATGTCAATATATAAATAGATTTATGTGCAAAAAACACAGAAAAAGATACTGTCCAGCTAGCAAAAAGGACTGGGACCTGCCAGTGTTTTAGATCTCTCATGCTCCTCCTTTCTTGGAAGAAGGCAGGCTCCATTTTTAAAGGCTGTGAAATGGGCAGCTCCCTGCAACTGAGACTGAGACAAGCCTGAAGAGAGGCTGTGTCACGGACAGACTAATTAGGGGCTCACCCGTGAAAGTAGTTTCAGACCAAAAGTCCTGCCCTGCAGTACCGCCCATTTACAGCAGGTGAAATAGGAAGAGGGGCGAGGTGGGACAATAGGGTCTCTGGCTTTATTCTCACATGGCAGGAAGAAGACCCTGCCGAGAGTCCAGCAGAGGGGCCAGCCTGGGATTTTCCAGCACTTCTGGTCCTTGGCTGACCACTGCGGTGTCCAGGAAGATGAAGAGTCAGGAGGGCGCAGGCCTGACATCCCTCTTCTTGTCCTCTTATACCACAGGCCAGGGCCAAAGAGAGCTAGGAGACCAAGGTCCCCGAGGGGCTCCCTAGGTCCTGGGGGAGGCGGTCTCGGGCCTCCTGCATGCGGCGCCGGGCTCGATGAAAGGCCTCTGCAAGGGAAAACGATGCTGCTATGTAATCAGCTACTGCGGTGCAGAGAAGAATATGGTTCTGGGTGGCCAGCTGGGTGGGGGGAGCCTACCTAGCACATTGTGAATGGAACTCCGCTGGCTGAATCCTTCCAAACGGTCCAACACACTCCGCATCCTTTTCCGCAGGGAGCTCGATTCCATGAAGGCCCTTCGGGGAAGCCCATCACATGGTCACGGCTGTTCTTTGGCCCTTAGGGTTGAGGAGCCTGAAACAGGGCTGGGGCAACTCACCTGGACTGCTGCAGACAGTGCAGGCGGAAAGTGACACTGCCTGTGGTCTCTGTGCGGAGTCCAAAGCGGCTGAGACGCTCCCCCTGGTGCATCAGTGGAGACAGCATGAGTTTCTGAGGTCTCTGGACCCTAGCTGGTGCCTCGCCCCAAGGTTGTTGGCCTTGCTGGCATTCTTATTCCCGTTCTTGAAGGAGAGCAGTTTTCCTGGGGAAACCTCACGCCATCATCCAAACCCCATCACTGCAAAGCTAGCTCTGGGCTCCCTACTGTAACTCAGGGAAATTCCAACCTCAGCTAACAACAAGCAGGCTGCATGCTTCCTGCAAACCACCCCTGCATCTGATTAGTGAGGCCTTCAGTCAGGGAAGAAGGGCCAGCCATTCAGGTGGGCACCAGGGGAAATCTCTAAGTATACTACTTTCCAGAGACCTCCTAGGATACCCGTGTGATTATCTGATCCTGGTTCAAATGTGGCCATGTCATCTAGCTGCAGCTGTAAAAGAAAGTGGCTTAGGAACAATGAGGCGGTGAACAACTAAGGGAAAGGCCTCAACCCAGAACCCACCCTCTGTAGAATAAAACAGAAACAAAGGTCTCAGTGTGAAGTCTCCCTGGAGACAAGTCACCTTGAAGGTTCCTGGTATCCGCACATAGGTCAGGTCCTCCAGCTCCAGAGAGCTGCCGATGAAGAACCTCCTCATCTCAGCAATGGGACCGAGCTCCATGGGCCTCCATGTGGACACTGTCAGGGTGTGTGAACCTGTGCAAGGGAAGAGGAGCATGGGGCCAGGCCCACAGACGGCACGTGGCCCCTCACTGACTCCCCAGCAATGACCATGCCTGGCTTGGTGACAACCTAACTGCTGGGGAAGGTAATCATGAAGGTTAAGAACACCTGTTTGGAAATCAGTCAGAAATTTGAGTCGTAGCTCTTCCAGTGATCACCTGTATGGCCCGGACAAGTTTCTCAACCTCCCTGAGCCTCCTTCTCCTCAACCCATGTAATGGAAATAATACTCTCACTTATACCTCACTGGGTGGTTGAAGAATTGGATGAGAACCATTTAGCACAATGCCTGGCACTCAGTAAGAGGCCGCTGCTTTTATTTCAAAGTGAATGCCAATTCAATGAAACCACATATGCCAAGAACCCAATTATCTGTCATGCAGCTTCTCTCACAAGGTCATAAATCCAATCAGAGGAGCAAGAAGCACATAAAGGAGACCATCAGGTTGCTTGGCTTCAGCAAGTCAATTCCAACATCACATCTAATTTTCATTATTTGTCTCTAATGGAGCAGGGAGGAATTCCTCAAAAGAACAAAGCATCTTAACTTGAATGCTTCTAATCCCAAAGTATTCCTACTTCTCATCAGAAGCATTCAAATCTGGAAACGTTAGTCTTGTTCCTAGGACTGAAGACACGTGGGCCACCTGAAGGGCAGGGACAAGAGGTTACCTGGGGTGACAGGCAGCACCACGGCCCCGTAGCCTTCTACACGGTACCTCTGCCAGAAGTCCAGGGAGCGGACCTCACAGTACAGCACAGGCCACTCCAGGAGAGCATCTGGATACAAGGGAGGGAAGCAGCCAGGTCACAGGAGGCTGTGGTCAAGGGAGGCTGTGGGCTGAGGAGAACCGAAGCCCAGGATCAACTGCTGCCCTACTTACCAGCTGATTCGTCCTCATGGAGAAAGAATGCTTCAAATGTGAATGGGTAGGAGAAGTAAGCTATGTTGTCCTGAAAAGGAGGAATGTCACTTTGTACTCAATGTCAGAAGGCGGGCAAGGCCTCACTTGGAATTTGTTATCCTTGTGGCTAATGACAGGGTCACTTTCATACAGAAAAAATAAAAATGATCATGCTGGTGGGAATTAAGAGGCTGAGTCAAAGAGACAGCCAAATACAACCTGCCACCATTCTCAAAATGACTGCAAGAGGCCCCCGGCCCAGGCAGCCCTTCGGAGCCCCCCCTCAAGGATCAGGCCCAAGTACTTCCCAGAGTACACAGCTGTTGACCTGACCGAGCTATGCCACCCCAGGAACAGATTCTTGTTCTCTTCCAGGGAAACCTGGTTATCCATACCATTCCCAGGGACTTTGTGGCACAGGTCTGGGTTACTCCTGAGAGCTGATGGAATTCTGGGCTTGACCATTCTGAAAGCCAAATACCACATACAGTAATTTCACCTGGGAGAAGACTAAGTCATTGAGAAAAAGATGAAGTTCCTTCATTCACTTATCCATTCACTCATTCATACAATGAGTCATGTATTTATCAGTTCCTGAGTGTCGGCTACTTGCTGGAATGACTTAGGGATATCTTGGTGACTAGATATGAAAGATCCCTATCTCCCATGAAGCTCACATCCTAGAGTGCACACGGAAGGAGAGACACACAAGACCAGCAAGAGATTATCAGGTGGCAGTAAGTGTCATACTAAATACAGAACAAGGGACTCAGTGACTTGGAGTTTCATTCAGAGTGGGGGTAAAAGAAGAAATGACACAAGCTGAGACCTAAACTGAAGAAGAACCACCCAAGCCAAGATATGGAAGAAAGGGTCTCTAAATGGTCCTGTAAAGGTGTAAGGTAGGAATGACACTGGCAATGTCAAGAGCAGGAAGAATAACTGGAATGCTGCAGCTCACTCAGGGTGTGGGGTTTAGAGTTCCCTAAGTGTGAGGGAAAGCTGTTGGGGTTTTCAGCTCAAATGAGACCAAACTGCTTAGCATTTTTAACAACACAATGTAGCTATGTGTGCATGGCAAAGAAGCTACCATGGGGGGAGCAAGAGAGGAAGCAAGAGGATAAGTCAGAAACTTAATGCATTGGCCCATGCAAGAGATGTTGGCAGCTTGGTGTAGGCTGCTAGAGAGAACAGACAGATCCAGGATGGAGCTGACAGGAACTGCTGATGGCCTGGCTGGCTACAGGGAGCTAGAGAAAGCAAGCAATTGTGCCTATGTCCTAGGGTTTTGGCACCTGGAACTAAATGGACAACACTGCCATTTTGCTAGAATGGGGAAGACCAGGGAGGGGAGGTTTGAGGGAGGAGGAAGAACTGAGAGTTCTGCTTGGTCAGAAACAAAGGGGAAAGAGGTAACTGGATATAAATCTGAAGTTCGGGAAGAGGCAAAGGCTAGAGAGGAGTCTGGGAGTCTGAGATACACAGATGAAATCTAAGCCATGGGTGGGGAGTGACTGCCTAGGAAGACTGTAAGCAGAGAGTACCAGCAGCCTAGGCTCAGCCTTGGATATGCACAGTTTAAGGTCAGCAGAAGAGGAGGAATCAGCCAAGGAGCCTGATCAGCCCCCAGTGAGATGGAGGAGAGGAGTGTAGGGCCAGAAGCAAGAGAAGGGAAGAAAAGTGAGCTGTGCAATAAGCTTCAGAGAGGCCAAGTAAGGGAAAAGCAGAGAAGTCACCCCTGGATTTGGCAATGTGAAAGTGCTCTATGTCCTTGAAAAGAATAGTATCAGCTTCAGTTGAGAAGCAGGGATGGAAGCCTGGCCGAAGCCTCTGTTGAACGGACATAAAAGGAGAGACCGAAGAGTATACTTACTAGCAGCTGGCAATTCCACAAAGAAATGGACGTAGAGATTGTCATACTCGTAGCCTTGGGCTGAAACTAAAAGAGAAAACAAATTATTTTAGCGTATTCTCCTAGGCCCACTCGTGAGGGGCCTACGAGCTCTGGAAAGAAGTCATCTGTGGGCCTGGGCCACTCCATTTCCAGGAAAGACTCATCATAAGCTTTCCATACTGCAGACAGGCCAAGTTGGGGGGCTACTCAGGGTGGGGTAGGTTACTCACAGCTTCATCACGCTGGCCTATGCATGGAGAGATCCGTCTGGCAAAATACTTACCTACCTCTCCATTTACAAAGAGCCGGAGGGCACCTGTGGCCGTCTAAGGTAGAGAGAAGTGGAGAAAGATCAGGGGGCCTGGAGGGACTCAGCACCTCTCCTCCAGCCCCATCCACAGATCTTCAGAAGGTTTGACACTGGATGTCGGACCCTGGGCCACACTACTGCACCTTCTCCCCAACCTAACTCTTCAGCGCAGGACTGCTCCCTTCATTTCTAAAATCCAAGGGGAAAAGTACACAATCTACATGGCAGGGAGGGCAGTGTAGTCTGGGAAATTACCAAGGGAAGTAACAACAGCACCCTTCAGAGCGCAATGAACACTAAACCCTTTTCATCGCTGAGGCCAAGAACCCAAGGGTTTTCTTTTTTAATTAGTTGTGTATTTGTCTTGTGTAACTTTTTAATGTGAATATCTGTTGCTTATACAATATGAAAATAAGTTAATTTTTTAGACACAGAAGAAAACCCATGGGTAGTTCCTCGTTGGGAGATCTAGAAATGAAACTCGTTACCAGGCAAGACATGGAACAGGACCCAAAATCACTGACCTAAACTGTTTGGTTTGATTTTTGTTTTTAAGATCCAAAATATTAGCCAGGCGTGGTGGTGCATGCCTGTGATCCCAGCACTCTGAAAGGCTGAGGCAGGAGGATCACAACTTTCAACCTAGCCTGAGCAACTTAAAGAGACCCTGTCTCAAGAAATTAAAAAAAAAACCAAAAAACAGGGCTGGGGATGTTGCTTAGTACAAAGGGCCTCAGTTTAATCCCCAGTACTGGAGGAAAAAAAAAGAGCCAAAATATTTGACAAGCAGAAATAACACCCTTCCCTCTCTATGCGGCACTTTGGAAAAATATCCACACAAGAGTGAAGAAGGTATTTTCATCTTTACATTAATTTTTAAAATTAATTACAAAGTCATATATGACTATATAGTATTATCATTAGTGGAAATTCATAACCACCTAAATTTTGGGAATAAAAAGTGAAAGCCCCTGACATAGTCATCTCACCACCCAACACCCATCTATAACCTCCAAATCCCACCCCATCCCTAGAGAAAGCCACCCACAGCTTGTGTGCACCCTCAGACCCTTTTCTATGTGGTAACCGTTCTCTATCAATATACTGTGTTTTAAGACACATAACCAAGACTATGCCGTCTATGCTACTCATCAACTTCCTTTTTAGACATTTTGTCTTGGGGACCTTTAAGAGAGAGGCACTGTTACTCATCCACAGGCAGAATGCTCTGGCTAAACACAGCTGCTGGGGCTGCAGGAACCAGGCTACCCACCATCTCAAAGTCTGTGCCCACGAGGCTGCTAAGATACTCCTTGTGTCGGCCATAAAGCTGAGGAAACAAAGCAAACCAACCCTCAAGATGCAGCCCAAATTCCTCAAAAGACTAAAACTAGAGTTTCACTTGACCCAGCTATTCCTTTTCTAGCTATCTTCTTCAAAGAGTTAAAAGCATCATAGCACAGCGATATACGCACACCCATGTTTACAGCGGCACAGTTTGTAGTAGCTAAATCTTGGAAACAGCCCAAATGCCCATCAACTGATGAATGGATAAAGAAAATGTGGGGGTTTTTCTTGTTGTTCTTTTGGGGGTTTTTTTGGTACTGGGGATCGAACTTGGGTCCTGGCGCTTGTGCAGCAGGCAGCGAAGCCACTGAGCTAAATCTCTGGCCCTAAAATGTGATTTTTATGTACAATGGAGTATTACTCAGCCATAAAGATAAACTTGAGACATTATCAGGTAAATGGATGCACCTTGAGACCATACTTTTAAATGAAATCAGATACACATGTTCAAATATCACATTGTTTCTCTCGTGTGAGAAATCAAAAGGGTAAATAAGAAAAAAAAAGGGTAAATAAGGACTAAAATAGATGATAGATGTTAGGAAATAGGAAGAAAATGTTTAAATGGGAAGGGGAACAAAGGAGGGGGAGGGATAAGGGAAGGAAGGTAAAAGGAAAAAGAGAATAGGAAAAAAAGAGTGGAAATAAGAAGGGGAAGAGATTGAAGGGAGAGGAGGGGAATGGGGAAAAAAGAAGAATCAAGATACCACATACAGGCACAAATTCCCTATGAGAAATGTGCTCATTATGTAAATTAAAGGTATACCAATAAAATTAATTTTTAAAACAACAATAAAAAACCAAAATACACTTAGAAAAAAAAAAGATGAGGGCTGGGAATTTAGCTCAGCGGTGCCACCGCGTGCATTGCAAGTACAAGGTCCCAAGTTTGATCCCCAGTACCAAAAAAAAAAGAAAAAGAAAAAAAAAAGATGTAGCCCAAGCCAGACCAGGGTTTAGCTCTGAACAGGAGGAAGAAGGAATAATGGGAAAGCCTAGGAAGAGCTGGAGGCCTAAGCATCCCAGCCACTCACATTTTAAAGCGAAGCACAAGGTGAACGTGGTGGTACATTTCTACAGTCTCAGCACTCTGGGAGGCGGAGGCAGGAGGATCCCAAGTCTGAGTCAAGCCTGGACAACTCAGCAAAGTAAGACGTATTTTTTTAAAAACCATAAAATAAAATATTAAAAATATGGGCTGGGGATGCTCAATGTGAAGGCCCTAGATTCAGTCTCCAATGATGATGATGATGTAAAGCACAGGGGCTCTGAAGTCAGCTTTTCCAGGGTTGAATCCCGGCTCTCACACTTACAAGCTCTGTCTACTTAGCTCCTCAATCTCAATTTCTTCACTTTAAAAATGATAATAATAAAAGTGTTTGCCTCATAAGTGGTTCGCAAGTTCAAGGCCAGGCTGGGCAATTTAGCAAGACCGTATCTCAAACAAAAAAACTAAAACTAAAAAGTGCTTGGGAAGTAGCTCAGAGGCAGAGCACTTGTCTAGAATGCACAAATCCCTGGGTTCAATCCCCAGTACCACACATATAAAAAAGTGCTCACCTTGAAGGGTTATCACAAGGTCTAAATGAAATGTATGTGAAGTACCCGGCACAGAACACAGTCAAATAAATGGCCGCTGTTACTTTATGTTACAATATGAGCAAAAGCTTCTGTCTGATTTGTCAGCTTTGCTTTCCTGCTCAGAAGAGGGCTGAGAGGAGCAAGAGCTTCCCCTGCACCCATGGTCTCGGCTCCCACTTTGGGCGGCCTTGCCTGTGGCACTCTGAAGGAACTGGCTCTTACATCCTTGAACATGCGCTGTTCCCGCTCCTCCTCTTCCGGCTGTGTGAGGGAGGACACATTGTCAATCGTATACTTCCACAGTTCCTGCTTCTCGCCCTCGGTCTCAACTCTGTAAAGTCAAAGCCACAAAACGACCACCTCTGATGAGAAGAGTGGGCCTTCCAGATCCATCCCAGGACGAGCTGGCATGGGTCACACACCTGGTTTGAAATATATGACAACAAAGGCGGCTGTAAAGGTGACCAGGAGAGGGAGACTGAGTGGCAAAGCAGAAAGGGCATCAGACCAGACTCAAAGAGTACAGGTCCTGGGCCCATTTCCACCTCAAAGTCACAGTGAGAATTTAAAGCACAACATCCTTGACACCCAGTTCTCTCACCTGGAAAATGGGCAGGTTGGGCCCACTAATGTCTAACTTACAGTTCTGTTATCTCAGAGAGAGAGATAAGGGAGAGTCCACCCAGCCTGGCTGAGTTCACCCGGCCCTTCAGTCCCTACACTCAGCAGTGCAGAGGCTCATTTTCTCTTAACTCTGCTGCAGCTGAAACAGGCCCTTTCGAACTGGCTGCACGTTTCCTGACAGTTTCCTAAGGGCCTATGGCCAGAAGAGAATATGTACCATGGCCTGGGAATCTAAAAGTTGGAACACATAAGGTGTTTCCTCAGAATCTCCTTGACTAGGGCCAAGAAGAGCAGCCAGGCAAGGAATGCCAGTCTCCATCCACCTTCTTTTTCCCCTCCTCACCTGTAGGGTCCTTTGAGGCCAGAGAAGTCAGGTTTTACTGTGATCACACCATTGCTGTCCACCTTCAGAATACAGAGCACATGTTCATATGTCTTATAGCCAAGCCTAGAAAGCAGGAAATCAACAGCAAGTTTCAGGATCCCGTGCCACCTCCAAAAAGAGAAGTCAGCCCACATCTGGGAAGAGGCCAGAGGAGGAACTATTATGAGAGCTATTGTGGTAAAACACTTTCTTCTGAGTACAGAGAAGAAGAAAAAGACCCTTCCTTCCATGTACCCCTGATGACTATAACAGGAAGGTGACAGTTAGGAGAAGAGGATGAGGGCCTGAGCTGGCAGTGAGGAGCGTCACTTACTTTCCATAGGGCCCCAAGTCGGCCATGATGTACATTGTCTGAAGAGGCGTGTTAATGACATGGTTGCTCCTGATGAACTCTTCTGAAGGTTCCCAGGTGACAATGCGTGACTTGAGGATGCCACCCTCCCTGGGAGAGAACCACAAGAAGGGTCACTTCCCGCACCCCCTAAGAGCCTGGAGGGGAGCCTAGGCAGTGACAGCGAACCTCTTAGAGCTTTCAATGATAACACAGTCCACTGTGGCACGTGTGCCCTACATTCGCCACCACTGGCCTAGGGGAACACACCTCTGTGGTGGTCCACAGCAGACGAGGAAGCTGAATCAATGGAGCAATGCGCAGCATGGGAGAACCACAAAGCCTCCACCCTACCCCAATTTCAACTCACATTCCTCGCCTGTCCTGCCGTCGCCGCCTAACATTTGCCGTTCGCTCGACCAAAAATGATGGCACCTCATTGGCTGCGGTGGTCATTTTCTGACAGTGCTGGGAAAAGACAACAGTCTTGTGAAAGCCATCCAGTCAGGACCACATGGAGCCAAGCACCCAAAGGGAAGTCTTCCTTCTGAATCTAACAGATATGGCCACATTGAAGTTACACAGGCTACTAGAAGGGAGACTAGACAATCAGCCCAAAGAGAACTTCTACCAGGTCTTGGTTTGTCCTAGGAGTTTGGGAATGAGTTATTTCTCCAAATAATAAAATTGGTCTGCCTTCCTTGGGCATAACCCTGCAAAAAGGTGGGTTAGTTTGCCTGTTGATATTGACATTAACTAGGTAGGTGGAATAGTGCCAAAAGGAACTTTGTAGCAAATTCTCACATGGGTAACTAAACACTCACTGTATTTTTGTTTTTCTAAAACAAACAACTATAATTTTATATGCTATCAGCTCAAAGCTTTCCTGAAGGCATGCCAATCTTTCAAAAACATTCATTTAATATGGCCTGTCTATAGAAATCTATAAGATCACAGACAAAAAAATCTGAAAATATGGGGTCTAAACTCAAGGAATTTTAAATCTCACCGAGAAGACAGAACACATACAATGATGGAAGAAAACATAAAGCAAATCCAAAAGGGAATGCTGGCATAGGCAAATTGAGGATATAAGCCACTCCCCGTGGCTGAACTGTACTCCTATTCAAACCCACATACTCAAAGTTTTGGCTGAATTTTATCTAGATTGTTCTAGACTCTGTACACCTATCTTACCATTTTGCACAGTTCTGGTTCCCCCAGGACTTCCAGCAGGCAGAGAAAAGAGTAGCAGCCACACTACCTGTGTCTAATCTATTCTAGCCTGGCTGCCGGCAAGCAGCTCACAGCAGTTTCTAGCCAGCTACCTGTCCTTGCTTCATGCTTCCAATGAGATCAGAAAACTAGGGGAGGCAAACAAGAAGGAAACTTAGCACCTTGGAAAGAACAATACCTCCTCCAAGTTGGTGTATCTGTCAGAGTCAGTGTAGGTAAAGATTCGTCGATTCTTCCTGCCACCAGACCTCTCCAGCTTCAAGATTTCTTGGCGGTACTGATAATCCAAAGGACTCTGACAGGCTGCTTCATTTTGGTACAGATCCACTTCAAACTGAGGTCACCACAAGGAAACAGATCTAGTGAGAATACATCAAATTCTTCTTCGTACAATCAAATCACTTCTATAAAACTGATGCTATTTCATATATTTTCATAAGCAACTCTCATTTATCTAAGTAACTGAGGGCAGAGGATACAAGAACTTTACAGCTAAAAGGAACCAGAGTGATGGTCTAATCCAATTGGGCTGTTATGGATGGCATACAACCCAGCAACCCAGAAATCAGACGTGCCTGAATCAGCATCATAAAACTGAATAGTGGCAGTCATCATGTTATGCTGCCCCCATAAACACAACAGGTGAAAGTATAAACCATTAATTTTCTGGAATTCAGTCTGGCAATATGTATCACCAGCTAAGTGGAGGTGGACCAGGCAGAAACAGTCTGAGCAGACAAGTAACACTGTCTTACTTGGCTAAAGAGCTTCTCCTGCCACCCAATCTCGACCTCTTCCTCTTCCTCTTCATCTGGGCGGTGTCCACCTCCAAAGACAAAAAAGTGAATCAAATGCTTGAAATAAACCAGCACTTCTTGCTCTGTGGCTGGGGATAACCAAAGTCCCTACTCATATATTTACTATAAAACCCTCTGCAATTCAGTGGTTAATTAAGCACTCAATCTAGAAAAAGGCCCGAAAAGTTGTGGATATGCTCTGGTTAGTATGAGCAGAAGCCAAGATTAGGACCTAGGAAGTCTTAATCACTAAGTTGATATAAATAAAAGGCAGTACTGCCTTCCTGGAAATATTTTATTGAATTCAGTATCAGGAACTGAAATATAGTACAGGCTGAAGAGCTAGTCCTTCCTCAATCCTAATTGACTGCATTTGCTAGATAAGAGCTCTGGCTTTTTTATCTGACCGTTCCTAAGTCCATATATAGAATCATAAGCCTTGTAACTTAGGAGACCAAGCATTAGGAGAGGACAGGAGAGGCAAATAAAACGATTATTTAAAGCACCAAATCTAATATACTCCTGGCTGAATGTGCCTTTTTTAGAGTCACATGCTTTATAATCCACCAGCCCACATTCTTACCCAGGAACTTTTCTTTTCAGTACTGGGAATGAACACAGGGCCTTCACGCAAAATTACATCCCCAGGGCACCCCCTTTATAAATTTTGCAACAGGTCTCAATTATTCACTAAGTTGCCCAGGTTGGGGTCCAACTTTTGTGTACTACTATGCCCAGCAAAGCCCAGAACCAATAAAAAGAGAAACAGCAAAAGCAGAAGACTAGCGGTAAGACTAAGGTAAGCACCCTGACCCTTCTTCTTCACTCTTTGGTTTTCCAGATAAGGAAAATCACAAGAACACAGTTGATGTTCACATGCACATTTTTCAAGCCATCTCCAATTTTAAAGTTGTTTATAAAAGTGTTCACGTGTGTATTTAGAGTATGGAGCACATTTTCTTCTGCACAAAAAAATGTCACAAATGGCATTTAGGTTGCCAGGCAAATTTATAACATATTGAAAGTATGGTATTTGTTATTTTACTACATTTGACTACTAATTGAATACCTACTGGGGTGGCAGAAATCGTGTCTTATTCAATTTTCAAACACAATACAATGTAGTCGTTAAGACTTCCTGGATTCAAAACCTGATCTCTGGTTTCAACATTTATCAACTGTGGGACACTAATCAAGGAACTAATTCAACCTCTTTAAGCCCTCTGTTGTTTGTGTGTAAGAAGGTGCAGATTTCTATTAAGATCACAAGCCTGGATCTATCTACTGTTTCAAGAGGTATTTCTCCTGTCCCAGACCCTTTCCCGGATCCCCAAGGGGCCTCATGCCACCGTGATACCCACTGGCAGTTGGGTGAGGCGTAAAAGTGGCCAAATCTATAAGGTCCTTCCCCGGCTGGGCAACAGGCTGGTAACGAAGAAAGTTGCTTGATGTGATTCTTTGCAGATGAACTCTGTCAAGAAAAGAGAATCCCCAAATAGGCATTACACACACAACCTGGAGATGAACACAGCAAGGACTGGGGAAACAAAACCCAGAGGTGGAGTTGCCAAGGGTGCTGGGTGCACGCAACTGAGAGGTGGGTGGGGCGCAGGGGTCTACGGGAAGTTAAAACAGTAAAAAGATGTGTTACGGGCACAGGATTCTGATGGATGGGGGTGGGGGGAAGGACTTCAAAGGACTGGAAGGTATGCTTGGAAGGTATGCTTGGAAGCTGTGAGTGAAAAGAGTCCAGGTGGTGCCCGGAGATGTGCGGAGATCGGGAGGAAACTAGTCCGGATTGAAAGCGGAAGTGAGGGCCTCAGAACACGGAAAAGTTTAGGCTCGAGTTATCTAAGAGCAGAAAATCATGTGGCCCGGGTATTTCTACCGGAGGCGCAAGTTGCGCACGGGGTCCCTGGAGCGATACACAGCTTCTCCGGTGTCAGTGTTCCAGACATTCTCCGCCATGACAGCTGCGACCCGTCGCAATAACGCCGGAAAGCGCACCAGCCCCCGTCCCCCTGGCAACGGAGACGCTGCGTACGCCATCCGCAGTTGGTTTTTGCCAATCAGTTCCCGGTGCGTCCCAGGCAGAGAGCGCTCGTGAGCTCGAGCGCGCTCTCGCCGCGGTTCACCGCCTGCCACATGTGTGAACAAAGCTCACTCATATCCGGGCGGGATTTTGATGCGCTGTACAAAGGAGGAAACAGTGCTGGGGTCCAGACCCAGGGGAACTGAGTCTTCACCCTCTACTTTTTCCACTGTGCCAGGCTGCCTTCCACTGAACGCGTGAAAAGTTTGGCCTGCAAGTCGGTGGATGTGGCTGAAAGAATACATCCATTATTCTCAAAGGAGGCAAGGAAGGTGGCGTGATGCAGACACGAAAACATATTCTTGGAAGAAAATTAACGTGCCGGCTGAATTAGTCGCTCTGTTGGTATTCACTGAGCCAGAGAAAGAAAAAAACAAGGAAGCCAACAATACAAACAAGGAAGCCAGCCATAAGAAAGGCAAAGGTGACTTTACGAACCGGTCCTCCCCATGCGTGTGTTAGTTCTGGATTATTAAATCAATATAGATTTTACACTGGCCCCCTGAAACGCCAACAATGTGACATTGAGAAGTCATGCTTCATGCTACCGACTGTGGAAGGAAGGATACAACATAACTCCAAGTCTGGCACCTTGGCATCGTTGGAAAGTCAACATCTGTCATCCTTTGACGTTTGCTACCCATCCAACAGAGTAAGTAGTTGTCCTGTGAATTCGGGAATCACATGATTACGTGGCCCTAGGAGCCCTGAGCACCTTGGCCACTACTTGTGTAACACCAAGGACTCACCATAAACAGTACAACCTGGGCATTTTGCATTATCCCTCCTTCTCGTAGAAACCACTCTAGGTATATTTATTCCCATTTAACAGATGAAGTTAGTGAAGGCCAGGGGTTAAATGGCTTGCTAAGGCTGTACTCTAAAAGTGGTAAAAACCCTGGAATTCCAACCCAGTCAGGTCTGCCTGTCTTTTGAAGCCCAGTACCTTCCCTTCTGACTTTCAGCCTCTGGGTTTATTCCATAAGAACACACAATTTCCAGTCTAAGGAATCATTATTTCAACAGATCAAACTGTAGAGGCAGAACACTAGCTTCTTAAAAAACGATCGTTACATTTTTTTCCTTTTAAAGTTATGAATAAGCTGGGCATGATGGTGCACACCTGTAATCCCAGCACTTGGGAGGCTGAGGCAGGGGGATTGCCACAGGTTTGAGGCCAACCTGAGCTGGCCTTGAACTTGAATTACATAGTGAGATTCTGTCTCAAAAAAAAAAAAAAAGTAAATAAATTATAAAGTTATGAATAGACAACACTTCTGTGTGAATAAATGATAAAGGTGAAGCCTGCATCAACAGATTAGTTTTACAACCAAATCAAACTTCCATACCGAAGTCAATCTTCCATAATTACATGCAAAATAGTTATACACATGGTATGGAAATATAAGCTATTTGTATAAGTAACCATAACTAGCATTATTGTTATACAGATAAATTAGGTGTTTATATTTTCTTTTTGCTTGCTGATATCTATAACTCAAGACTCTTAAAGTTGAGATCCATGAGTAAGATTTGAGAGGTCTTCTTTATATTCTGTATGGGGGATTTTTTGCAGAGCTCATAGTTTTGTGTTTGTTTTTTAAAAATCAGATTCTGGAAATAGTTTGTACCTTGATATAAGAATGGCCCGATTGGGCCAGGGATTTAGCTCAGTGGTGCCGACGCCTGCCCCGCAAGCGCAAGGTCCAGAGTTGGATCCTCGGTACCAAAAAAAAAAAAAAAAAGAATGACCTGATTTCCTACCACATTCATACAGAGTTCTCCCTAAAATAACACACTATGGGTAAAGCTTTTAGTTTAAAAAAGAACTGCAGCGGGCATGGTGGCATGCACCTATAATCTCAGCACTCAGGAGATCGGAGGCAGGAGGATCATCAGTTTGAAGCTAGCATGGGATATATAGCAAATTCTAGGCCTCCATGGACTACACAGTGAGACCCTGTCTCAAAAAAAAAGGAAAGGAAAAGAGTTACACATACTATCCTTAAGGATAGATATTATTGTCTTCATTTCACATATTTAGAAACAAAGACTCCTCCCCATTTTTTTCTTTCCTAAATTAGGCCCATCTGATCCATATCAGAATAGACCACCAATGAAGCCTCTCTTCTCCCTACCTAGTTGGTATTTTATATTTTACCTAGGCTCTCCTGACTACAAGAATTTAGAAACCAGAAGAGGAGACTCTACTGCCTCTCTTGTGCCTCTGTTGGTCCCAGGGGGAGATGCTTTTGAATGAAATAGTTTTACAAAGAATAATAGACCTGGGTTTCTCTCCTCTATCCCACTTTGATTATAGATGAAGGGGCTATGAATTACAAAGATTCCAGTTATAAAGCAGAAATGATCAGATTGGATAAAAACATAAGATTCAACTATCTGTTCTCTGCAAGGGTAAAGAACCCCACTTTAAATATGAAGGAAATCAATGGGAAAAGATATATGAATGCAAATAGTAACCAAAAGGAAGCTGATAGTGGCTATATTAATAGCAGACAGGGTATAGTGATGCATGCCTGTAATCCCAGACTTGGGAGGCTGAGGCAGAAGGATTGCTGGGAGTTCGAGGCCAGCCTGGGCTGCATAATGAATTGAAGGCCAGCCTGAGCTACAGAGTAAGACCCTGTTTCAACAAAAAACAAAAAATTAAAAAAAGAAAAAAAAAAGCAGACAAAGGAGACTTCAGAACAAGGAATAATACAGGGATAAATGGGGGTATTTTGTAACAAAAGCATCAAGTCATTAAGAGCATCGTGAATGTAAATGTTATGTATTTAATGAAAGAAATTCTAAAATTGTTGGACATGAAAGGAGAAATAGGCAAATCTACAATTATCATTGAAGATATCAATAGTTTTCTCTGAGCAAGTGATAAAACATGCAGACAGAAAATCAGTAAATAAATTGACGACTTGAACATCATCATTAATCAATTTGATCTTGTTAACATTTGAAGAACACTCCACCCAAGAACAGAATGCATAGTCTTTTCAAATTCACTCAGGACATTGAGTGAACTAGACTATTTCCAGACTATAAAACAAGTCCTCATGATTAGCATTGGCAGAAGAAAACAGCGCACTGAAGATAAACCAATTGGGATGATCCATTCTGAAGCCATGTTAACAAAAACTTATGTATAGCTTTAATGCAATCCCATCACAATACCAACAGTGTTCTACACAGAACTAGAAAAAAAATCCTAAAATTTACATAGACCCAGAAAAGACTTGTAATACCTAAAGCAATCCTGGGCAACAAGAGCAAAGCAAGAAGCATCACAATCCCAGATCTCAAAGTGTATTACCAAGTTTCAGTAATAAAAACAACATGGAACTGGCACAAAAACAGACATATGGATGAACAGAACAGAGAATGTAGAAACAACCCCAGGCACACTCCAACATCTGATCTTTGATGAAGTGACCAAAAACAAATGTTGCTAGGAAAACTGGTCATCCACATACAGAAGACTGAATCTAGACCCATATTTCCCACCACGCATTAAAATAAAATCAAAATGGATCAAAGACCTACATACAATATTAAAACAGAAATGATCTGCTGGAAGATAAAATAGATAAAACTCTTGAAGACATAGGCATAGGCAAAGACTTCCTGATCAGAATCCTAGTTGCACAAGAAATAACACAAAGAATCAACAAATGGGATTATATCATATTAGAAAGCCTCTGTCCAGAAAAGGAAACAACCAACAGAGTGAAGAGACAACCTACATAATGAGAAAATATTTTACCATCTACTCCTTGGACATATACAAAGAACTCAAAAAATTAGACTCCCCAAAATAAAAGACCCAATAAAAAATGGACAATTGAAATTAATGTACTTCGCAGAAGAAAAGTACAAATGGCCAATAAACACATGAAAAAATGTTGACCATCACAATGCAAATTAAAACAACACTAAGATTTCTTCTTATTCCAGAAAGAATGACTATCAATAAAAGCTCAAATAGCAATAAATGCTGGCAAGCTACAAGGCAAAAAGAAACCTTTCTGCATTGTTGGTGGGAATGTAACTAGTGCAAACACTATGGAAATCAGTATGGATATTCCTCAAGAAACTAAAATCATAAATTCCATTTTACCCATCTATTCCCCTGCTAGGAATCTTCCTGAAAGAGTTAAAGTTATCACATTATAGTGATACACGCAATACCCATGTTTATAGCAGCACAAGCGCAACTCATAATAGCTAAATCTTGGAAGTGGCCTATATGTCCATCAGCAGATGAATGGGTAAAGAAAATCTGGTATTTATACACAATGGTGTACAACTTGCCATAAAGAAGGATAAACTTGTGTCATTTATAGGAAAATGGATGCACCTTGAGACCTTAATGCTTAGTGGAAGAAATCAGACACAGAAGCTTAAATATCACATGCTTTCTCTTGTATGAGAAGCATAAAATATAAAAAGCAAAATAAAAGATAGATAACAGGAAACAATAAGATAGAGCTTTTGCAAGTGGGAAGGAGATCTAGAGATGGAGGGAGGAGGAAATGAGAGGGAAAGGGGAAATAAGAATTAAGATGCAGTATGTACATATCATGTGCTAATCTCCAAGGTGAATGTATTATGTATTGTAAACATGTACTGTACTAATTTTTTTTTCTTTTTTTGGTGCCGGGGATCGAACTTGGGTCCTTGTGCTTTCGAGGCAGGCAGTGGAACAACTGAGCTAAATCCCTGGCCCCTGTACTGTACTAATTTAAAAGGCAAACTTTAGAGGAATTGGATGAAAAGACACGATCCAACTATATGCTGTCCATAGTAAACAAACTTTGGATTCAGAGACACAAAGAGGTTGAAATTGAATGAATGGGGAAAGGATGTACTAAGCAACCAATAAGGAGAAAGCTGGAATGGCTCTACTAATAGAATAGAATTGAAAGGTCTGCTAGGCCCAGCTTGCACAGTTGTCTGGGGCAGCAAAAATGGCAGTGGAGAGGGAGCCTCTTCCTTTTTTTTTTTTTTTTCTGGAAGAGCTGCAGGACGGAGAGGACCTGTTCACTGGCACTGTCTCCATCCTGGAGTCAAGTCCTCTCCAGCACCAGCTAGTCTTCCTACAGAGGGTATTAATGCAAACTCCAGTGGCCCCAAAACTGTCAGAAGTTATACTAGATGATGACAGAAAAGATCTTTTTGCAGGAGCCACAGAAGAAGTTTCTTTGGACAGCCCAGAAAGGGACCCTGTCCTCACAGCCTTCTCATGCAGTCACCCCTGTCACCCCTACCATGCTCATTGCTCCTAGGGTTGAATCAAAGAGTATGTCAGCTCCTGAGATCTTTGACAGACCCAGGGAAGAGATTGAAGAAGAAGGAAATGGAGATATTTTTGATATAGCAATTGGTGTGTCTGATCCAGGGAAATTTGGTGATGGCATAAAGGCTTATGTGACATATAGAATAACAACAAAGACTTCTCTTTCCATGTTCAGTAAGAGTAAATTTTCAGTTAAATTCAGTGACTTTCTTGGTTTGCACAGGAGACTGTTGGTTATATTGTGCCATCAGCTCCAGAAAAGAGTTTAGGAAGTAAGACCAAGGTCAAAGTAGTAGAGAAGATTCACATTCACTGACTTTGTAGAAAAACGAAGAGCAGTGCTTGAAAGGTATCTTCAAAGAACAGTGAAACATCCACCTTTACTACAAGATTCTGATTTAAGGCAATTCTTGGAAAATTCAGAGCTGCCTAGAGCAGTTAATACACAGGCTCCAAGTGGAGCAGGAATATCAAGAATGACAGTCAAGATGAATGAATCAGATGCATGGTCTGAAGAAAAGCAGTGGCAATTTGAGACTCTTGACCACCAATTTAGGAAACTTCTTGCCAGGATCGAAGCCTTGGTCTGTCATAGAAAAGAACTTTCAGCCAATACAGGTGCCTTTGCTAAAAGCACTGCCATGTTAGGTAATTCTGAGGAGCATGATGCCTTATCTAGAGCTGTGTCTCAGCTTGCAGAAGTTCAAGAGAAAATAGACCAGTTACATCAAGAACAAGCTTTTGCTGACTTTTATATGTTTTCAGAACTACTTAGTGACTACATTGGTCTTATTTCTGCAGTGAAGTGCTGGCAAAATGGGAAGAAGATGCTCACATTGCTCTGCAAAAAATGTGAAACTGAGGCAAAAATGAGGGCCACTAACAACCCAGATAAAATACAGCAAGCTAAAAATGAAATAAGACAGTGGAAGGCAAAAGCGCCACAGGGAGAAGGAGATTTTGAATGGATCTCTAAAACAATTCAAAAAGAAGTGGGAAGATTTGAGAAAGAACAAGTGAAGGATTTTGAAATTGTTATCATCAAGTACTCAGAATCATTAGTACAAACACAGCAACAGCTGACAAAATACTAGGAGGCTTTCCTACCTGAAGCCTAAGCCATTGCCTAGCAATAAGATCATTCCACTTAAGACGACATTGGATGTTTGTTCTAGTTATCTTAAACTCCACAATGAAATCATTTAAAACCACCTGAATAAACCACTATTTTTTAAAAAAAAATAGTCCTTAAGACAAAAAGTGTTATAAGAACAAGGAATATCTTACAATGATAAAGAAATAAAAAAGCCAAGTGTGAGCCAGGTGTGCACCTATAATCCCAGCTACTTGGGAGGTTGAGGCAGGAGGATTGCAAGTTCAAGACCAGCCTAAGCAACTTTGCAAGACCTGGTAGCTAAATAAGAAGGCCTAGGGATGTCCCTCAATGGTAGAGAACTGGCCTAGCATGTGAGAGGCCCTGGCTTCAATCTCCAGTACAAAAAAACCAAGCCAGTTGTGATGGTGCATGCTGGTACTCCCAGCTACTTCAGGAGACTGAGGCAGGAGGATCACTTGAGCCTATGAGTTTGAGACCAGCCTGGGCAACATAATGAGATCCCATCACGATAAACAGACAGGCAGGTAGGCAGGTACACAGGCAGGCAGGGCCCATGGAAGGTGTAACATTTCCTAAATTCATGAATGAAAGAGAGGACATTCCTATGGACCTTACAGAAAAAGATTTTAAAGTGTTACAAGGAATTAGAGCGTTGCTGGAGTGGGGGTGCAGCTGTTTCCTTCTGTTACACATCAACTTTTAAGAGGAAAGAACACCAAGAACTAGGGATTCTGTTTAAACCTGCACAGTAGCTGCTGCTCAGAAAATAAGACTCCCAGTTGGTGGTTTATACATCCTTCACGGAAAGTCTGTGCTTATCAGTGACTGTGGTCCGGGCTGAGAAAACAAACAAATTTGCAGATGAAATATGACATCTAGGGCAATGAGGATGAGTTCTGGGAAGTGCAGATAGTCAGAAACAGGGGAGGAAAGAAAGCCAGGTATGGAAAGGCAGCCTGCAAGAGAAGCCCACCAGATAGAGTCCAGTGTCTGGAGGGTTTAGAAAGGGAAGTGAGGCTACCCCTGGATCCCGGCACCCCTTACAGCCCAGGTCCAGCAAACTTGGCATGTTGGGAAAGCATCTGAGGCCCTGCAGGACAGAGCCAGCCCCTCCATGATATGCAGGACACTGGAATGGGCTCCTAACCTTCCTACCCTGCCCACCGGGAAAGGAATCAGAGCACTAGAGAAATTGCACACTGCCTAGCAGCGACTGCGAAAGCACCAGCGGGCCCTTGGGAAAGTTGAAAACAAGGGCATGATTCTGATTAGAGACCCAGATCTGAGCACTGAAAAGGCCGAGGCTCGGGAGTTGCAGATAGGAGCCTGGGCTATGAATGGAGAGAACCTGGGAAGAAAAGTAAGGGCGCCCATCGCTCCTCCCAACACGAAGAGTGCTCTGCCCTAGGGAAATCCTGTTCGATACCCACCACCCACCATGTGGCTCCTGCACAGGACACCACCACCACCCCAACCAGGAGCTGCTGAGCGCTGGAAACCCTAAGGCACCTCTGAGTGTGTGGGCTGGAGGGTGGCACTGGAGAGCGAGAGGGAAGCCCCGGAGAGCAGCGCTCAGCCAGCAGGTGTGGCGCACGCTCATCCCGAACCTTAGAGAGACAAACAGCGGAGGCAGGGTTTATCACGCAGGGAAGGAGCGGAGACCCAGCGGGCCCCGCAGGAAATCAGAGAAAAGCTGAGTCCTGGCCCAAGCACACTCCCCCTCCAGCCTAACTGAAGGGGTCCAATCAGAAGACAGAGGCAACCCACGCCCACAGAAGGAAACTGAGATTAAGCAGAACTCAGCCCGGGCAGGGAGGCGCCCAGCAGTCTCAGAGGGGTGCAGGAGCCGGCTGTGGGCCAACATGGGTGAGGAGGAAAAGCACCTTGCGGACCGAGGTGTTCTGTGGAGCGCAGAACTGCATGAAAGATCCAGACCCAGAAATCCATCCAGAAGTCCCACCACCAAACTTCGTGTTTGTGAATGTAGGGGAAGATCTCTCCAGCTCAGTTCAGACTGCAATATGAGTAAGACTGTGAGGGTGCTTTAATTTTGTGTTCTTGTAACTTGTGGAATTTTTTAGTTGTTGCTTTTTTTCTTCTCTCTTATTCCATTTTCTTCCTTCTTTTCCTTTCCTCCTTTTATCTAGCATATATATGGAAGATGTATGGATATGTGAAAAAGAGACTAAGTATTAATCAGGAGTTTAACATAAATAGTACCTTCCATGGGTAACCTGGAAAAACTGTGTATAGCTACTATCAGCATGTTAACAGGGTCCAACCGTCTTACAACTTCCCTCGACCTCTGATTACACACTCCCACTGCATCCCTCCTACTATTCCCACAAATATTCTCTCAAACCTCCTCTCCACCAGCCCTCTACTCTGGTTATAGAAATAATACTAATAGAGTTTGATCTCCTCTTTCCCTTTCATTTGTTGTTAGTTCTTTTTCCTCCTCCTATTCTTTCTGAACTACTCTCTTCACTTTTATCTTTCTTTTTCCTTTGTTCCACCCACCATATCCCAACCTACCTGTCAGTAGTAGTATATTCCAGCCTTCATGGTCATTGGAAAAGGGTGTAATTGTTAAAACAAGTTTTAATGTACAAAGTAGATGCATGGTTGAATCTGTTGATGTTGATGTAGCTGGTAGGGATTCTCTCCTTGCAGTGCACTGACTTGGCCTAATTCTATTGTGCTGAGTAGATTGAATGGGTATATAATTACCAAAACACAGCCAAAGCCAAGATCACATTGCTGGGAAGCAAACACTAAAGCACTCTCCATACTAGCAACAGAGTCTTTCCACTTTGAGCCTAAACCCTCAGCAGAAAAAAATAATAGAAACATGAGAAAACAAGGCCACAAAATGACTCCAAATATTCCTAACTCCTCCAAAGCTGATTCAGTGGGCACTGATGGGAAGAATGTAAAAAACCAAATGACTAAAATGTATGAAGGGATAAAAGAAGAAACAACAATAACAACAACAAAGAAAAGATCAATAAGATGTTCGGCAAGCTCAAACATGAGGTAACTAAAAAGATAATGAATTTAATTGATAAAATGATCAGCAAGCATAAAGAATACACAAATAAAAAGCTGGGTGAACTAACAAGATTATGCAGAATATGAATGACTGGTTTAATAATTAGAGTCCATGAAAGGTATCAAAGAGGAACCCAGAGTATAAATAATTACACTGAAAGTACAGTGGTGCCTTGGCTTACGAACTTAATTTGTTTTACAATTTGGGCGAAGATAGCTGTGTTTGTTTTTGTGTGGGGAAGATGGCCATGGTCATGTTTGTCAATCGATACAGAGTAAGTGAATGGAAGCAAAATTTTGCCAAATGCTTTTGTGTGAATCAAATTGTTTGCAAACAGAAGCACTCGTGAACGGAGGTATTACTGTATGAGCAGCAGAAATGACCAATGTGAGCCAGGGATTTAGCTCAGTGGTTCTGCCACCTGCCTTGCAAGCACAAGATCCTGAGTTTGATCCCTGATACCAAGGAAAAAAAAAAAGAAATGACCAATGTGGGGAGATACCAAACCAGAAGATTCCACAGAGTTAATGCACAAGACCCTATACTCAGAGATACCTTAAATATCACAAGAGACCATGGTAAATGAATCCAATAGCTTCTAGATGATTCAAAAAAAAGAAAGAATAACAAGAGTTAAAGAAAACATATAAGGCAGCACAGAAGTATTAAAAATTACAGAAATCACAGCAAAACCTTTTCCAAGTAAAGGGAAAGCATTAAATACACAGGTAAGTGAAGTATATAGAAGCCCAAATATCCATAATCTGAAAAAAACTCTACAACACATGACAGTTAAAATCCCAGTGGGCCAGAGATTTAGCTCAGTGGTTCCACCGCCTGCCTCAAAAGCGCAAGGTCCCGAGTTCCATCCCTGGTACCAAAAAAAAATCCCAGAAGTCCAACACAAGGACAGAATTTGAAAAACTGGTTGAGAAAAGGAACAAATAACTTATAAAGGTAAACCTATTATTAGAGCAAATTTCTCAACATGAACCTCAATCACTTAACAGTTTAAGGGTAACTCAGGCAGCCCATTTGTTTACATACTGACTATCCTGAGCATCACTCGGGCAGGTGTCATTTCAACCAATTAATTTGTTTTTTTTTTGAGACAGGGTCTTTCTCTGTAGTCCAGGCTGGCCTCAAACTCATGTAATCCTCCTGCCTGAGCCTCCAGAATGCTGGGATTACTGGCTTGTGCCACGACACCCTGATTCAATTCTTGTATTAAATAAATTTAAGAAATCTGTAGTTTTTATATTTCTTTTTA